>JAOCPU010000075.1:0-121705 GCA_035772785.1 Phlebiopsis flavidoalba
CGCAATCTATCTCGTACTCGCACAACGGACCGTGTGGAGTGACGCTGGCAGCCCGAGCCTAACACCTGGTGGCTACCTCTCACTCTTTCCGGGCTCAAACTACAACAACAATCATGACGGCTTCCAAATTCTAGCTCTGACTATGAAAGTAAAATCACCTTGCCTGTAAGCAGCTTTTTCATACCTGAACGCGAAACCCTCATCAAAAACGATTGTCCATTTCTCTCACGCGCGGATGCGGGGATGACCAACTCCTCGACCCCCCCGCGACGTTCAAGTACTTTTCTGACCACGTAACGGGCCCGCTCTATGTGGCATAACTCAGACACAAATCGACGCAATGACTGGGACCGCTGAAGTGCGCTTGTTTCTCCCGAGTCGGAGTTGGCGTCTGGGGCAGTTCTGTATGGGTGCGTTTGGGCTTCCCGCTGCGCTGACGCAGAAGAGAGGGCTCGACCTGTGCATTTCTGCGAATGCGGATGAGGCGATGCGATTATGCTACAATTTTCGGTCACGCGTTACGCCAGGCGCAGGCGTGTAGGCAATATGCTCTAGACGCGGCGACCTTGCTCAGCCTCTGTCGTACAACACCGGCAGAACCTGTTAGTGCTTCGAGGGTGAGTCTGTTCCTACACGTTGTTCATGTCACTGAGGAAGTTTATTACCTAGTGTATTACATGCTCGCTGGTGGCAGTAAACGCCCTGCTGAGGAAACGGCTCGTCGATGGAATGATGATGGGCGCATTTAGTGTGCAAGTATTAGCCTGGCTGTTCTCGCCTGGCTGTATTGAGCTTTCTGTATATACACAGGAACTCCAATGGCATGGCGACCCGTCTTCTCTATCAGGCTAACGCTGATCCGCCCTTTCTCAGTTGATACGTAACACAGGCGATGTGCATTGAGCGGCCTCAGGAGGCTCTACACACCACGATCGGGCCACCACTCCCGTAAGCTCTGGGTAGCACAGGGAGACGCTTTGTAGGACGTCGAGGTCGTAGCGTATGCTCCTGTCTTCACTATGCGTGTGAACCGATGCTCACGATCGACCAGTTACTTTCGTTCCGACAGCGCTATCTCACATTGACCGGCTGGGAGGGATCAATGTTGATGATGTTAAATCCCGAGACTCTCGCAGTCGTCGAAGTGGCGCTTCGATCATGTCAGAATCACAAGATGCCAAATACCCTCGTAGCCCGGAGCGACCTGCCCACGACCGCTGACAGATGGTACGGTCGCCACGGGCCCTGGACGTGATGGGAGTATATAAGAGGAATGGACTGTACTCGTCAAACTCCTTGATACTCTCCTCTCATGGATTCGCCCCTCATCGTACACGATCTCGTCGTGGAGTGCAGCCGCCGCTTCCGGCCATAGAAAAGGGAAAGACCGCGGCCGTCAGGGACGGCGAAGGGGCGACCGTTCGGTGCCGTGCACCGGACCAATGCTCCCGCCGCGCATATAGGGCTTTCCCGCCGCGATCCCAGGCCACAAGGGCCCCCCGTCAAATTGCTCTTCTACGAAAGCCGTCCAGCGGCAAATGGTCAGGTGCGGCACTGCTCTCCGGGTGCAGGGACGTCGGCATCGAGATGGCTGTTCGGCGATTTAGATCTCGAAGACGACTCCGAAGGCATAGAATACACGCAGGCCCCCGCAGAGGGGCCACCTATCTCGTGTGCAATGTGTGCCGGCCTGGCGGAAGTTGTGCGTACAGTACGCACTACCCGCAGCCTACGGCTGGCTACCGCCCGGAATATGAGAGCGAAGATCTGGCGGAAGTGGGGGACCTCGGCCGAGCCCTCATCTTCAGGATCCTCATCGTTTGGTCCCCGACATCTACTATTCAAGGTTCTTCGACTCAACCACTGATGTCGACATCTATTCCAATCATTTCCTCGTCCGACATACAGGTACGGAATCCTTCTATCTAGCATCCTGAGACAAGACAGAAGCTCTTACCGACGTTGCAGCCTAGCTCCGCGGCACTGAACTCGGGCGATGCACCAAACTCGAAGCATGCCTCCCCAACGCTGGCGCTTGGGATTATAATAGCAGTGTTGGTGGGTACAGCTCTGTTCGCAGGGCTCGGGGCCTGGCTATGGTCGCGTTCGAGACAACGCAGGCGATACATGGTCGTACAATCGCCGGATCAGTACTAGTGATATGGCGGCCGGGTTTGACAGGCATGGTATGTCGCTCTGTGTCGAATGGGGTATGCGGCCCTGATGTCGCCTCTTCTCTAGCAACATACGCCAGCTCGTAGCACACGCTGGCCGCGGTACGCACACGAGGCCGTAGTTTGCAATGATCTTATCTCAAGACCTTGCACAATCCGAAGTCGGACATTGTAAACGAAACTCATGGCCTGGACTGTTAAAAATTGCTTAGGATAACATTGCTCTCTCGGATGATTTGGTATGATTATATATTCCTGTTTTATCGCTCGGGTACTTCAATTGGACTAAAGTAATATGCTATACATTATCAAGTACTAAGTATGCGTATTTGTGGAGCTGAAATTGTAACACTTACGACTGCTGTCACGAGGACTACGTAGAAATACAACAGTATGATCCAGTAATTTTGTATTTGGTGCCCCAAATACTTGAGCACATCCTGACGGTTATTCTAGCTACTCTCAGTACTTGGTATGAACTACCATTTGCTTGGCTGATCGAGTGAAAAAAACAAGAGTCCTCTTGCTGGTTGAAGATTCTCTCAGCTGCTTCGAATACGCTCACTGAGTATGGGTAAAGTGTCCAAGTATACACAACAGAAACAGAAGAGAGCCGATGGGACTGACATTGTCACGTAATCAGAATTACCAAACCCTCGCGTCGCGAGCTCTGTCAACTCACCTCTAGCTTCCTCCGTGACAAGCAGTTGCTCCGAAGGACATACAGTGGCCGTCAAAAATAACGCACATGGATAGACGCCAGTATTGATTGACCAACCTCGTAGCAGGTGTTCCAGCATTGAATTCGGTTCTTTGGGGGCCATAGAGTTGATTGTTAGGACGCTAGCTCTGCCGCTATAGCAACCTGAATATCCTTGTGAGAAGCTAGTGGACGATGCTCTCTAGCAGGTAAATTTGAGTGCCTTCAGCACTCCCGATCAGAAACAGAATAAAGTAGTGTTCCACTTCATGTGGAGAATTTTGTTTGTACACCATTTCTGACACCCCAGCACAAATATATAGTCCCATATCTCTCTTTTCTGCTAGCCCAGTATGTTATAGAGAGTCACGAGGCAAATATAAACACCAGTTTCATCATGGCATGGGTGGGTTAAGCATCTGGCCATTCACCACGCCGAACCACGTCGGTTAAAGACAACATGTCGTATATATGTTGATACTGTATTGTGTAATGCGACTACAAACTATCGGGTTCATGGGACTTACTAAACAGTGAGCATACGCTCGTCGAAAGTCGTTCAGCGTCGCTTCAGCGCTTACCATGTGCGTTATTTTTGACGGCCACTGTATGCGCCGCGTTCGAGAAGTTGGTCTTGCGCGCGTCGGAACAAATATGCACAAGCAATGCGACAGACCACCACGTGACTCGACGCGGTCCAGCGCGTGTCGGTCGTTGTCTAGACGCTGACGCCGAAAGCGAAACCAAGCGCGGATTTGCTCGTGAGCTTCTTGTTTGAATTTCGTCTTTATTGCCCATTTCCGTCTAGAATAGGGATTCTTTTACTTCAATCATACTCAAATCGAGCACGTCGGGAAAGTCAAACCTTTGTCGACAGCAAAAGGTTACCCTTCTCTACATGTCTCCGCGCTGTAAGAGACCCCTCAGTCAGGTGACTGTTACCTTTGTCCACAGTCTTTGTCTCTAGCGGATGAGTTTGACTATGCCACATGGTAAAAGGAGGTAAAAATGCATGGATCCGATAGGCTACCCTTCACCGATACAAGAAGAGATTGCATGTATCTCACCTGAGCGCTCGCGTGGTTATTGTATCACGGGCGCCTGGTTAGTTAATTTTCCACTGGTCGCGTCGCCGCGTCGGCGGATTGATGGCGGGGCACACGTCCTTTGTGCTGCAATATCATCGATAATTCCGCTTGATACGAGCCATTCTTTGAACCCATTCCACTCTCTTCCACAAACACACACCGCGCTCCCCGACTTATTTCGCTTACTATCCTTGAGTCACTTCATGATTTTTTATGAATCCACATCTGGAAAGGCATTGTAGGACAACACAAATGTCGCAAGTGTCAGCATCGAAAGCGCAAGGCAATGACTCGCCAGACGTTCCTCACGGCATTGATTATCAATGCTGCTGTGTTGGGTGCTGACAGTCGTTGCGTTCATTTTCTCAGGACGGCGCCTGAGCAGAGGATAACGAAGCCTACACTACAAACGTACTTGCCACCACCAGAGTACGTTGCAGTTTGGCGTGGATATATGTATGGGATCGAGTATACTATCGTGCTTAACAACAGAAGAGGGCGGTTGGGCTACCCTCTGGATGGATGGCAATGGTTAGTGGCGATTCGATTTTAGCAATCCCGAACGGGTGATGTGGTATGTCGCAGCGTTCCGATAGAGATTGTACGCGTCTGACATTCGCAAAGCTAGAAAAGAATGGCATGGATGCCTACATGTTCCTTCGATTCCTTCGCCCTCCTCATCAAACTTTTCGCCTCGATAACTCTCCTCACCTGGCTTATCTTACTTCCAGTTGACACTGCAGGAATCAAGGATGGGAATCTCAACGCGACTTCCACTTGTCTAGACTAAAGCTGGGGAAAGTTAGTCGCAGATCAATGTGCTATGACCACGGCGCTGACGTTGCTACAGTATTCCAGACACGGCTACCGCCCGATACGCAGCGCATATAGTTGTCGTCTATCTGTCAACATGTGAGATTCCTACCTTGTATGTGCTATCAGCCACTCAACTAATACTATGACAACAAGTTTGGACGGACGCCTCTAACCTCATTCGACGTGAAATGGCCCACTATACCCTCAAGCGTCACGAGTTCCTCAAACCTCAGCCTCCCACGCCACGCTCGCACAAAAGCCCGTACGGTGCTCATTACAAATATCCCCTCGAGTCTATGCGCACGACGCAACACGAGTTGAGAAAGTGGGCTAGTTTTGTGCCTGGAGGTGTACAGAATGTTTGGGTGTACAGGGACACCAGGGTATGTCTGCAGTCCATCTCTCTATTTGAACGAGGCTAAGGGTCGAAGTAGACTCTCAATGGCGACTACAAACGATCGTCTTGAAGCTTGCGACAACTTCTGGAGAAGGCTACGTCCAAGCTAATTCGCAACGGTAGTACGTGCAAAACGGAAGGCAGACAAGTCGAACAGAAGCAACGTCGCAAGGCAGGACTACCACCTTTACCTCCTCCAATGCCGAAGGCCGAGAAAGCCTGCTGAAGCGTACCAAATGCAATGAGCGCCGTTCGCATCGGGACTCTGGCTCCGCCACAGTAGCCTTGAGGAGAAGATCACGGACCCGTTCGAAGACATGACACGGGTCGTCGTGTGAGGTCGACACGATGCGGCCGCGACACAGCCGGTCCATGACAGACAGCATGGAGGCGGGGCAGTTTGCCTCGGCGATCATGGAACGACCGACACAGAGTCCGGGGCGGCTGCTGGAGCTCTACGCACCAGCGAAGAAATGGCCCAAGCACCGTGTCGGCTTCTTGGGCTTGTGGGGGAAGAAAGTGAACACCATTGAGTGGTGCAAGGTACGAATGGTTCGCTTTTTGTGATCTTCACAATTTAGCTGAACTCATGTTCCAAGGATGAGATATCCAGGCTCAACAAGAGCATCGAGGAGAAGCGGAGTGCGCTGGCGCAATGCGGACAAGAAGCCCAAGCCGCTAGGAGAGCGCGTTCATCCAGTGTAACCTCCAGATGGGGGCGCACGTCCTCGCGCAGTGCGTGAGCCACCATGAAGTGAGTCCCTGCTCTTCCACTGTCTACCCCGTACTGAGTGCAAAATCTTAGCCACTCATGATGGCCGATAAATGGATCGAGGTCGCACCAAAGGACGTCATCTGGGACAATATTGACGTAGGTTCTCCCTAGACACCCATGTGAAGCTTCCTAACACAGAAACTAGGACGGCGCATACGAGACGCGAATTCGTTACGTCACATCTTGGCTGGGCAGCATAGCACTGATCGTGCTGTGGTTCGCGCCTGTGGCATTTGTCGGCACGCTCAGTAACGTCTCGACGTGAGTTATGTCAGAAAGTCTCGTACGTGGCGTGATTCGGGTTTTTGTGCTCGAAACGTGACTGATGAACGATAAGGTGGCTTTGCTGGATCCGCGACGCGCCCACGCCGATCCCCGGTATAATCCAGGGTATCCTCCCACCCGTCGCCCTGGCCATATTATTTGCCATTTTTGCCGTGGCTACTGCGTGGTATGTATGCTCCATGCGACCCATAGAAACCATAATCATTTTATTTATCTAGGGCTTGCTTGGTACGAAAACATCCCCCGTTGGTCATTGCTGTCGATCAGCGTCCTACAAGCGCTACTTTCCTTTTCCTTGTGATGTGGGCGGTGATGTTGCTTTCGGATGACCTATACTGATACTGCCACACAGACACGGTTTCCTCATCGTCACCCTGAGCTCAGGGCTTGCCTCCACCGCTGCCCAGGTGTGTGCAATTCTTTTGTTTTTATCTCACTTTGGAATCGACGTGACTCTGGTAAGATTGTGGAGAACCCGACACAAGCGGTCTCATTCCTTGCATCGCAACTGCCAATGCCTCGATATTTTTTCTTGACATGGACATGTACGGTTCAGTTTCGACTATTCATACCTGTGCTCACGTTATGTAGTGACACAAGGACTAGTAGTGGCGCCGAAGCGCACTTTTGCAAGTAGGGACGGTCTCATCTACTTCGTCAAAAAGTGGTTCCTGGGGCGTACTGTGGCCAAGACAGGCATACGCGGTCACGTTCATGAACTCCGCCTAAGGATGCCTCTGGGTTAGTAGGCTCGTCGCCCTTGTAACGGACCATTGGCACTAGATGAAGATCTGACGACATGTACACGTTGTCCGGCAGACTGTTGGGCTTCGTCCTTGCCTCGGATCTCTCTATGTATGTTATGGCTACTATCGCTTTGGCGTATAGCTTCTGTCCTCGTCATCCCCCGATCAATAAACGGCCGTGGCAGATGCTGGTCGTCCATTCCTGCTGTTCTTCGTGTCGTGGAAGTTTGTGAGCGGATTTGGTGTGTAAGATCGCTGTGAGATCCGGAATACTGAGCTTGTCTCTACGGTGGTAGCTGACCTGGGTTTTTGACCAACCGGATGAGACCAGAGACCGGTGGAAAATATGTATGTGCCTCGCCCGATGGACTGGCGTCATCATGCTGATGTTCCAAAAACAGTTCCCCTTGGCTATCAACTTCCTACCTGTAAGTACTATAGCCCAGATCACGTTTGCTTGACCTAACTCACTCTGGTTTAGTTGTCGGCATGTACATTGAGCAATTCTGCCTGGCTGTGCTCTTCTTCCTCAAGATAGCAGACGGAATCACGTTCCTCGCCGAAGGTGTGCTGATGCTAGTCCTTATGGTGATCACGCTGTCCGCGCAAGTCCTCTACCAAGGCCAGCTATGATCGTGAGGTTCACTCTCGCTTGTCCATGCAGTCAATTGACAATGATGCAGCCATTACCCACTACCTACCAATGTCACTCGCCACGCAAAAGTTGGCAGGAGCGATGGAAGCATCACAAGGAAAACGCACAGCGAGGGCCGAGGAGCAAGAGCGGGACCTGGAGGACGTGGACCTGTTCAAGCCGCGACCGTAAGTGCCCGCACTCAAAAACACTCATCTCGAACCGCTAAAGCCGCGGTTCGACCAGGCATCAAACACATGGTCCACCGCCACCCACCTCAAAACCCCCGCGAACACACACTCGCGCCCGTGAGCAAGCTGGCCGAGAAGGTGCAGAAGACGATCGTCAAGACCGCGCTCGCGGGACGCAGAGGACGCGTTACTACTCCGCGGCGGGCCACAGCGAGCACGCGTCGACGATGTCACCCGCGCACGACGCGGGCGACGGCCGCGAGCGTCGCGCACACGCCACGACGGGCCCGCGGCTCCCTCGAGTCGAGCCGCAGCAAGGCGTCCGCGTCCCGGGCGCCCGCAGTTTGCGCCGGCCGCGCCGCGGCGGGGTGCCGACGGGGAGGAGGACGAGGACGAGGATTTCGACGACCACGGGTTCGACCACCCGTCGACGTATGCGGAGCAGCCGTGGATCTGGGTGCCGCGCGACCAGCTGGGGCTGAGTGCGTACAACTTTGTAGACGAGTTCCGCGCCGTCGGGGTGCACGCGGCTGGCGACGACGGGGCTATCATGGACGAGCGGGGCGAGGTGGAGGTGAACAGGAGCCCGCCGGACGAAGGATTGGTCCGGGGGGCACGATGCGTAGCTTTTCGACATCACACACAGCATCTTTATACCCATCTACAACGTGCTCATCTCTTGTCTTCTATACCCAAACACTTAATCACACCAACTAAAGTCACACAGACATTCCCCGGTATCTCAATAATATGATTAGGCACTTGCGCAACGGACACCCCGGCGGGGTGGGACAACGGGCCCCACGACGGTACTTTAAAAACCAAACGCACGCGTGCACTTCTCGAGCACCGCAGCACCCGCATATTACGACCATCCAACCACGTCCCACCCGAGCGCCTCTCGGCAGCGCGCGGGAGTAATTTTTGTTCATACACCGAACAGAGCGAATAAACTATAGCAGGTCGCCGAGCGCCGCGAGCTCGGGGCCGCGCCGGATTCCCGCATGCCGATCTCCCAGTCTATCAAAACAGATCGAATTAGTTGAGAGGTAACGTGTGAGATTTTGTGCAAGAGACGTATACAGCTGTAGATGATGGGGACGGCAATGAGGATACCCGTGCCGCTGCCGATCGCGCCCATGAGGTCGGCCGCGACGGAAGAAGTGAGCGCACGAGTATCGCGCACGCCAGAGCGCGGCGGCGGTGGGCACGACGCGCTTGAGCTCCTTGTATCGATCGAGCCCTCGCGGTTTGTCCGGCCATGACCTAAATGCTACGATGAGTGTATGCGCGCGGAAAAGGCGCCAGAAAAACCACATCCCATCTGCTGGTCCTTTAGCTGCTTGGCAATGTCGCGGGGGCCGCTGCCGGAGACTTCGATCCAGGTCTTGGAGAAGATGGCGCAGGCGCCGGTGATGAACAGCGATTGTTTAGATGACGGTGTGGATGGGGTCGAGGAGGACCTCCTTGATGTTGTGCGGGGGAGACATGTAGTACGCGATTGCCGGAGACGGCTTGCAGCTGGGGCGAGTCCTCCATGGGCTATCACGTGACCTGTCAGCATGTCGCGACGAAAAGGTAAGACCACTGAATAGCACGTACCATGTCCCAGACACCGAGAAGCTTGACGAGAAGGTTGCTGGGGAAGCACGGGTCGCGAGGCATCTGCGAGACGATGAAGATGTTCACGAGGTGAGCGCAGGACTGCAGCATGATGGGCATGTTCGAGGTGTAGAAGAGCTTGACGGGGTACGGCAAGCCACGCTGGCCGCGGAAGCGGACGTTTGCTCTTGACGGGGATTTCGATGCGGAAGCCCTGGAGGTAGATGACGACGGCAAAGACGACGACGGTAGCGATGAGGTTCATGATGTTGGGGAGACGGTCGCGCCAGAAGGCCTCGCGGAGAGCGCGGCCCTTGTCGTTCCAAGTGAAGAGGAGATGGAAGAAGAGCGAGACGACGGCACCCTCAAACTCGGGACGCGGCGGCCGGTGTTGATAGTAGTAGGGCGAGAAGGCCTTCCAGACGATGGACTCGCAGATGTTGGTCGCGATGAAGAGGGAGATACCAGAGCCGAGACCGTAGCCCTTCTGGAGGAGCTCATCGAGGAGAATGACAATAAGTGACGCGGAAATGAGCTGGATAATGAGGAGCAGGCAGACACCGCCGGCGCCGAGGTCGCTAGGCTGGCCGTAGAGACCGGGTCATGACGTAGACGGTAGCCTGACCCGAATGAGATGATAAGAGCGAACACTGCGCGATTCCCCGCGTTCAAAAAACAGACGCGAATAGAGTATGGGGGAACGTACGCTTCTGGGGCTCCGCTGAACAACGCGCGATCCTCCTTCAACGAAAAGTCGACCTCGATAAGGTTTGCACCCAGCCAGCAGTTGCATGATCATTCCAGAGGTGACAATGGGCGTGATACCGAGTTCCATGAGCGTTCCACGGTTCGAGGCAAGAATGACACGCATCCCAGTAAAGCGGGTCAGACGAGTCCGAGGACATGATGCCGTACAGCGGGATTGCGAGCAGACCAAGAAGATGAGTAGCGTCACGGCAGTCCATAGCACCTTCTGGTTGAACGGTCACCTGGGAAATGCAAGAAAGTATGAGCTACGACGCTGAGCCGAAGCGTGACACGACGCGCACTTTACGGTCTGGTGACGAGACTTCCGGGAGAAATGGCAAGAACGGGGCGAACGAGATTGAGAAAACCGGACTAAATACAGCACCCCCCCTGGTTAGGTATTTGCGCGAACGCAAGGAAACGTTGAAGCACGTTACAAACCGGCTCATCGTTGAGGACGGGGACCGAGGAGCGTAATGGTGACGTGACTTTGCAGAGCGCAAACCGGACACGGGTCGACCAATTTTCAGTGAGGTGGCACATACCAAACATGCGCAAAACATTGGCGTCCACGGTGATTAGATAAGATGGTCTCAGACTCCGAGCCGTTCTTCGAAACGAAGCTGTCCTTGCCACACGGTTATTTGTTGTGTTTATGCGACGCGCCATTCTACGGTAAGGTGGAAACTACTGGCCCCATCGACACGGCGTCAACAAACACAAAGTCAGACCGCGATGTTCCAACATGCTCGGCGCAGATCTCGTGCCTTCCTCTCTGCGGCCCAGTTGACACGGCTCGCGAAACAATCCCCCGAGAAGCCGCCGAACGAGCTCGCCCTGGGGGGTAGGTTCCACGCCCCTCTGCCCTGTCTTCTCTTCAGGGAGCGTGACGTAATAGGCTCGTCTGGATGAGCGGGCTGCCAATCCGAGCATTCTTGCGTTCACCGCAAAGCAACCCTCGCCACCGGTATCCAACAGGGACATCTTCAAGTTACGTACTTCGCAACTGTGAACGCTCTCAACGCACAAAGAGGACCTCTGGGCCCCGGGAAGTCTCACAGGATAGAGCCTTCGCACGGAGAGTGGCTCACAAGTGGATAGCACCTGTGTTGTCTGCTAATGCATCCTGTTCGAGAGCTACAGTACAGCGGGAAATTGGGCGGAGCCCTTTGTCTTCAAGTGCAATCACTGGTGCTCGATCACCGAAGGCGGGCTCACTGGCAAGGACGAGCAGTGGGTAGAATGGATGAAGCTTTGGGTCGACACACCCGTGCGTGTTGGTGCCTCCGCCCGGGCTAGGGACAAGATGTGATGGACGAGGTGCGTGTATCGCTTGCCCGAATGGGGGCCACAATCGAGTTGGCGTACCCTGTACTCATAACACACGCGTCGAGAACAAGTGCCACACTATCAAGGACGCCTTGCAATACATCTCGCATCCGCATATCTGTCGAAATCCCCTCTCTTCAACTTGCGCCGGGACAAGTGGACATCCCGAGGCGAGCCGGCAGGAGCTCATCGAGGCAGCTTCTTTCTATCACGACCACCGCAGCGCCAGCCAAGGAAACCTGAGGTAGGCGCCACGGACAACGGCTGGCTGGACGTTGGTCAGAAAAAAACAAATACATCACGACCCGCTTGGTACGTTCTTCGCAGGCGAGGAATGCCGAGTCCCCCAGTACACGAATATTCGGCGGCAGGTTCTGGTCGCCGTTTTGAGAGCACAACATCAGCGCGACTCCCAGACCGTTGTGGACTGGCGATCGCTCCGACTGGACCATTCAGCCCGTGTAGTGCCATATAAACGTCAGATGTCATGACTCTACAGGTATAACGGTCCACGGCGTCGTTATAGCTCGACGTAGACGAGGAGGAAAGATCATTCATCCAACTCTCAGTCGCATCTCAAAGACCACAGGGGCACGAGACGTTGATCCCGATGTGTGCCAGGGATGTCTGATTCTTCATGATTGTAATCTTTGTCATATGTCATACGAAATGGTAGGGCCCGTTTTGGTGACTCAGAGGCAGCGACCTCGCCACAAAATCCCGGGAGATTGTTCGACGCCAGCGTGTAAAGCGATGAGGTGCCGTCACACAATGACCAGAGGCGTTTTATGTCTCGTCGCCATGAATTGATACACGTAACTTGCGCGTTGAGTCGCTCAACTACAGCGACGGACGCTGCGTGACGATGTCTCCATTGCGATCTGCTTCTGCGTGCCTCGAGCCCCAAATTTGCTTGCGCATGTTAGGACCGAAAGGGTCCGCATGCCATAATTGGTAAAAACGCTTGTCGCAGTAAACTCCAACCACCATGGCCAGCGAAGCGATTGATGGCCTCGTAAGTCCTCTGCGTGAATATGCTGCTTTCCTCGGGACGCCAGCGGGCACGAAATGTCTGTGATACCACAGGAGGGCGAACAAACTCTCACGAAGAAGACAGTAATAACAAACTCGGTCCCTACTATTAAATTCTAGACTGACCCTGTCTTCTTGCGGGGGCGCGGTAAAAACTCAAAGAATTTTCTGGGCCAGGGGAGATCCCATACCCTACGAAGAGCTGCCTCCGAAATACCTGCGTTTCCGAAAGCAACCCCTCGCCACCTTGGTATTCTGGGTTAGGGATTCCATGTGAACAAGGAAATCTTTCTTGAAATACGTCCTTCGCAACTTCGACAACCTTAGTCGAGTGGACCTATGGGTTCCGGGGCGGCTCACCGTAGAGCTTCTTCTCAAAGAGGCTCAAAATCAAATACCTGCACTATATGCTCCCTGCCGAAACCTTCAACAACAAGTTTTGGGCGGGTGCGCTTGTTTTTCAAATGCAACTATTGGCCCTCGACAACCCAGGGCGGGCTCACTGATCGAGACAAGCGGCGGGTAGAAGGGATGAAGAGAGAGCTCGAACTTGAGCCGGACCACCCGTGCGTGTGGTTCTTGCGCCCAGGCCAGGGTCGAGATGTGATGGACGAGGTGCGTGGTATCACTTGCTGTATAGAGGCGGCGTTGAGCTGACGCTGTAACTTCGCAGGTGTACGGTCCAGAGATAATCTATCTCGACTCGGATGAGGAGGAAGAGTTTTTTTATCAACTCTCAGCAAAGTCTGAAGGCCATGGGGGCACGAGAACGCTGATCCCGATGTCAAGATGTCTGATTCCTTATAATTGTAATCTTTTTTTCATATGTAATATAACAGTTGGGTCGTTTAGTCATTTTTTCAGGTTCTTTTGGCATTATGGTTAGAGTTCTGTCTCGGCTGCTCAATCAGGGCGGCAACCTCGCCACAAAATCCCAGAAGCTGTTTGATCCCAAACTGTAAATCGATAGGATGTCACTACACCACAATGTCAGAGGCATTTGCGGCCCTTTTCCATACATTTGAGGTACGCGACTTGCACGTCGAGCTCCTCCAACTACAGCGACCGACGCGCCGCCGCGTCGCGCACATGCACGATGCGATGTGACGCACTTCATGCAAGCGTCAATATTACGGGGCGGAAAAGGGCGAAAAGATTGTGGTAAGGTTTTTTCGTTTTGATCCCATTTTTATCGCCCATTTCTGTCTATAATGGGATTCATTTTACATCAATCTTACTCAAATAAAGCACGTGGGGAAAGTCAGACCTTTGTCGACGGCAAAAGGCTTGGAAAAGGTTACCCATTTCCACGTGTCTCAGCGTGTCTCCGCGCTGTAGGGGCCCCTTGGTCAGATACTTGAAGGTTACCTTTGTTCACAGTCTTTGTCTTCGAATGAGTTTTGACTTTGCCACATGGTCAAAGGATGGTAAAAAGGCATGGAATAGTCTACCCATCCCTGATCCAAATTGGGAAAAGAGATTGTATCAAAATGTAAAACCTTGCCCACGCTTCCCTCCCCTTTTCTCCCCAATCATATTGGCGCTTGCATGCAGTGACGGTGTCTCGATTGCGATCTTCCTCCGCGTTCCACGAGCCTTTGTTTGCGCATGTTAGGACCGAAAGGGTCCGCATGCCATAATTGGTAAACACTCGTCGCAGTAGTAAAACCCCAACCGCCATGTCCAGCGAAGCGATTGACGATCTCGCGAGTCCTCTCTGCGTGATATGTCGCTTTCCTCGGACGCAAGCGGGCATGAAAGGTCCAGATACCACAGGAGGGCGAGCAGGCTCTCACGAAGAAGAATAAAGTGAGTAACTTGGTAGATAGGGTCCATACCTTACTGTTGTAATTCTAGACTGACCTGTCTTCTTCCGGCACGATAAACTAAAAGAACCTCTGGGTCAGGGGAGATCTCATACCCTACGAAGAACTGCCTCCGAAATTTCTGCGTTCCGAAAGCAACCCCTCGCCACCGGTATTCTGGCTAGGGATTCCAGTGAACAAAGAGATCTTCCTGAATTTTACGTACTGCGCAACTTCGACAACCCCAGCGAAGACGACTCTGGGTTCCGGGGCAGCTCACCATAGAGCTTCTCTCTGAGAGGCTCAGAATGAAACACCTGTATTACATGCTCCCTCCCGAAACTTTTTCAACCATAAATTGGGCGGCGCCCTTGTGTTCAAATGCAATTACTGGCCCTCGACGACCCAGGGCGGGCTCACTGATAGAGACAAGCGGCGGGTAGAAGGGATGAAGAGGGAGCTCGAAACTTGAGCCGAACCATCCGTGCGTGTGGTATTTGCGCCCAAGCCAGGGTCGAGATGTGATAGACGAGGTGCGTGTATCACTTGCTGTATGGGAGGCTGCGTTCAGCTGATGCTGTGACTTTGCAGGTGTACGGTCCACGGCTCTTCTATCTTGACTTTCGGATGAAGAGGAAGAGTTTGTCAAGTCTGAGCGAACTACCGAAGGGCACAGGGGCACAGGACGCTGATCCCGATGTCAAGATGTCTGATTCTGCATGATTTTAATCTTTTTCATATGTCATACAACGGCCGAGTAGTTTGGTCATTTTTCAGGTTCATTTGGGACGCGTCGTGTCGCGTCGCGCTTACATGGCGTGATGATGGAGTTTTGATTGCGATCTTCCACGAGCCTTTGTTTGCGCATGTTTAGAACCGAAAGGGTCCGCCCCTGCCATAATTGGTAAACGTTTGTCGTCTCAAACTCCAACCACCATGTCCAGCGAAGCGATTGACGGCCTCGTAAGTCCTCTGCGCGATATGTCGCTTTCCTCGGAAGCAAGCGAGCAGGAAATGTCCGTGATACCACAGGAAGGCGAACAAAATCTCACGAAGAAGAAGAAAGTAAGCAGGGGATATTCCATACTCTTCGAAGAGCTGCCTCCGGAATTCCTGCGTTCCGAAAGCAACCCCTCGCCACCGATATTCTGGTTAGGGATTCCAGTGAACATGGAGATCTTCCGGAATTACGTATACTGCGCAACGTCGACAACCCCAGCAAAGAGGACCTCTGGGTTCCGGGCGGCGTCCCACCATAGAGCTCCTCCTCAAAGAGGCTCAAAATGAAACGCCCGCTGCACTATATGGCGCCCTCCCGAAATCTTCACCCATGAGTTGAGCGGCGCCCTTGTGTTCAAATGCAACTACTGGGCCCTCGACAACCCAGGGCGGGCTCACTGATAGAGACAAGCGGCGGGTAGAAGGGATGAAGAGGGAGCTTGAACTTGAGCCGAACCACCCGTGCGTGTGGTATCTGCGCCAAGGCCTGGGTCTGGACGTGATAAAACCAGGTGCGTGTATTACTTGGTGTACAAAGGCTGCATTGAGCTGATGCTGCGGCTCTGAAGGTGTACGGTCCACGGCTCCTCTATCTCGACTCGGATGAAGAGGAAGAGTCTATCAACTCTCAGCAAATTCCGAGGGCCACAGGGGCACAAGACGCCGATCCCGATGTCAATGATGTCTGATTCATGACCACGACGTCAATCTTTGGCGTGCTTGCCACAAGATCTGAAACTTCCAGCAGTTGGCCAGGCCCTTCTGATATTGCTTTAACGGACATCGGGTTAGGCACTCAGTCAGCCCTGGCCGGAACTTCGGCACAATATTTCGGAAACTGAGGACACTGGCCCTCACTTACCCGCCGATGGATGGGGCGTACTGACGGCGCCCTAGTGATTTAGGCACTACTATTATGTGACATTCGTCGTGATCTTTTTAAAAATTAATACACAATTCGCCCCTTTCTGCGTGTGCAAGTCACGGACGATCGCGTCGGCACTTTAAGGAATATGTCCAGGTTATTGCCTGGTCGCGTTACAACAGTGGTCGTTGTACCAGAAAGGTACAAACCTCACGCCTATTCCTGACAAATTCTTTGCTTTCTTTGATGTCAAGGACTCCATCGTCTTGCAAGCATCGAAGCTGAGTGCCATGTCTCGCAACGAATGTGCCAGAATGTTGACTCTGATTGTCAACATTGTGACCTAAGCCTGCACACGGCGACGAACTGTGAGCGCGAACGCGGCGCCAATGATCCCAGCTTGAACTCGACCAAGAGAACCTTTAACCTCAGACGAAGATTCCATAGAAGCGAAAGACTGTTGGTACAAAATAATCAGGCCGATTCGCCAAGCTAGTCTCTGACCTCGTAGACAAGTTGCTGGGCATTCTGCTTCTCAACATCAACGTCCTCCGGCTTATCCACCTCTCCGTGCTTCGCCAAACAAGCCACACAACGGTCCCCGCGGCTCGACCTCCTATGCGGCACCATATGCGTCCCACAAAAGACACAGCGTGGCGGCCCGTTGGCTAGCAGCACGTCAGCTGTGCACATCTTGTGATACAGAGGACCACTCACCGAGCGCAGCCTCGCGCGCTTCTCTGTCCATCTTGTTCAGCTTGAGCTGTAGCCGGGTCATGAGGATGCCGAGGAAGAGCACGAGCCCAAGGAGCGCGAGCCCGAGGATGAGCGTTGCGTTGCGGTTCGCCGTGGGCATGCTACGTTTATCGAGCGACCCCGATAAGGCTTCTGCGCGGGCGACGACGGTGGTGTCCATTATTCGAGTTTCTCGACACGCTTACGGGGGTTCAAAGTGCGTGCGAGGAGTGGTGGTGCGGCAAGGGAGCAAAAGAGACGTCGCCGCTGATTATAAGAGGCTTTGAGGTGGTGCATTTGGGTGTCACTTGTTTGACTTCGGCACAGTGTAGATTTGATGTGAGCAAGCGGAACAGGATAAGCCCCATTCCTTATGGACGCCACCTGGAGATAAGACCAGCGTCACTACGCAAAAGGGTCATTAAATTCAATACGGGGATCATCAACCCGTATCAATTGAAGACTTGTCAATGGACTGCGCGTGACGGGCGGGTGATCTGTCTGAAAAGGTCGTGTGAGCCCCTTGCACAGCAATCGCAGACTTGATAAGTGCTTACCTCGTATGGCCTTAAGCTTACACTCGACAACAGCGACGTTCAATGTCAGCTTAACCTCGACGTCATTGTGCCCTAAGGAACTTGATGTGATAGTTTGCGTTCTGCGCTTGGTGGTGGAAGACGTCGGGAGACTGAGGAACAGACTCGTCAGTGGGTTACAAAGATCAGGCGCAGCCTCATTAAGAGCATTGCTAGAGTGTCAATGAGGATATATATGATGATTTATGAGTTGTATGAGAGACCAATGACCGGAGCAGGTGATGGTTCAGTCGTAAAAAAGGCCGGTCACCCCGACCATTTCTTGTGTCGTGAGAATCGCGCATCAAGCGCATCAGATGCGCTTGAATGTCCACGCGAGTCGCATAATTTCTGAACACCTTGGCTTGTTTTCTACTTCTGCAATATATACGGAGGTCGATTACTTGGGTTTGACCACATCGACGTGTGTGGCAAAGGAACTGTGACTTGCGGCAATAATTCAGGAAATATGTGGCCAATACCTGAAACGTAGTCGTGCGCGCTGCAACACCAACGGCGGCAGCTCCTGCAGCTGCACAAGACCCCGGAGCACCACAGCGCCCACACACAACACACATCCTGCGAGCATTACATATTCTAGACACCCAGTCGTATGCCTCACGCCCCACAGCTTGTACATGCGTGGGACCATGACTGCAAACAGCAGGCCCGCCGCGAACCAAACCCGCCACCGCGCCGCGCCAGAGCCAGCACGCGCTGTCGTCGTCGGGGCCCCAGCAGAGGTAGAGAGGGAGGGGCGTAGAGCGTCATACTTGCGCCAAGCGCGCAGGTGCGCGCTCCCATAGCGCGTGCTCGGTGTGTATGTCCGAGTTGCGCGTGAGGTAGGGAGTCGTGGGCGGTGCGTAGGATTCGCCGTCCGATGAGGGGAAGCGTGATCGAGGGCTGCGTGGCGCGGGCAGGTGGAGGTGCTCGTCGGGGGAATGCGCGAGGAGGAACGCGACAGCGCCTTCCATGGTGTCGCTGCTGCCCGAGATAAACGATAGGCTCCACATCGCCGCGCGGTGCTCTTGCTGTGCCACACACGACGTACGTGACCTGGTTCCCGCAATGCAAAGGACGTGTGCGAGCGTGACTACCTCGAGGAGGCTCAGCGGGAGGCCTCTGATGCCCCGTTCGAGCAAAGAAGCGCAAAAGTAGAGCACTTGCGAGAGCCCAAGCGATGTGACCAGCGGGTCGGTTGTTTGGGTTTTGCGGTATGAGGGCCGATCCGGGAAACATCGGGGATGAGCGCGGGGACGTTCCGTAGCAGCCAGGCGACCCGGTGGGTGTGAGCACGTACCGACCGCGGTGCTCCGTCGTGGTGGCCTCGCTCACGTCGAGCACGTATCCGCCCATAGTCGCATAATACCCATGGGTGAGTGTCCAGGGATTCACCCGCACCGAACCTGATTTGCTGCCAACTCTCGATGGACCCAAGGGAAGCTCCTAGTTCTGCATCAGCTCCACACACGAACACCAGCACTCGACCCACCTCGTCTGTCCTCGTAAAATACTTCGAAAATACCCGGCGATACATCCACCCTTCCGGCAAGGGCAGCACATCTCGTCCTGCTCCACGGTACACAGCTCCAAGGAGCCGCACCGCACTGACCAGCTGCGTCGCGGCGCGGTAGAGCAGCCAGGGCGGCACGTGCGCGCCCGCGAGTATCCAGCGGACGCGCTTGCGCGTCGGCACCTCGGCACGCACCGTGCACCATACGCACATGAGCACCGTGAACACGCAGGTAGACAAGATCTCGGATGCAGTGCGGTCGGGGGGGAGACGTTCGAACAGGTGTCGGGTGGGCTGTCCATGGCGCGGGAGCATTGTGAGGGCAAGGGGTGAGAGTGTGAAGGGGACTAACGAGAGGGCTGTGTGCGGTATTTGTTTACAGTGTACTGCGGGGGAAACGCCAGGGACAGACCCAGGTAAACCTAAAACATTAATACTCAAGGTTCAAGAGACGGCGCACCTCGTACCGATGGCAGTGTCCTCCCATACTAGACGTCATTGCCACTGCATCATCCACACCAGCACATTCATCGAATCTGTGAATACGCTCTCGTTATTATGGGCATATTGTCATAAAGTCAACATCACGATCCACACTGTTGCACGTCTTGCCGATACTATCGGTATAAGCGCGTCATAGTAGTTCTACGCAATTAGTTGTACCTGGATAGGGCTCATACCTTTGGTTCAGGCGTCCATGCTCCCTTCGAGTCCTTTTGGACGCTACGAGAGTTGCCCAAAACTTCTCTGCGTAGTGGCGGCGCGTGTTGATCTCCAAGTTATTGTTTGTTATTATAACACCTTGAAGCGCGGCGTGCGTGCATGATTGATGAGATGGATGTCACGCTTGCAGCTCAAGCAGATGTGAGCGAGTGTGATGCGCATAAGTCAGATTTACCGCGACTGCTTTTGTGGTCAAAGCAAGGAATTCGTAAAAAGCTCACTGCGATCATTTTCATGAAGACTGTCAATTCTTAGGTTTCAGAAAGGAGGGTTGGTATGGTGCCAATGAATTTGAGAAGAGTCGGAAGAGGCTTCGTGCGTGTGGTTCGATGCGGACGTTTGTCACGGTGCCATTGTTCGGCGTTTATGCATGTTCAAGGTCACGTGGAACGTGAGGGAGTTCAAGACGGAATACTTTCAAATTTAAGATACAAATAAAATTTACAGGGTAGATGTAGTTCCAGATGTCGAAATATACATGCAAGCCAAGGTCCAAGAGATGAGACGTGCGTGAGTGGCGTGAACAAGAGCGTAAGAAAACATAAGCATGCAAAAATCAGCGGGAATCAAGAGGGTAAATCAAGCTTATTGATGATAGAAAGGAGATTGTGTCCCGTATTCGGAGCCGTCGGGAGGTGGATGTAATAGCGCGAGCTGAACATTCGGGTCGCGCGGACGGGTGGGGACGTTCTCATCTAAAACAAGCAACATTAATTATCTTGCATATGTTGGAAGACTAGGTACTCACGAGACCAGCCACCCCAACCCGACATCGGCCTCCCGCCGTCCAGGCTCCTGGAAGCTCGGCGCACGGCGGCTCGGCGGGTATGTGCCGTCTGTGGAGTTGGTAGGTTCGCGTAGTATGACGGCTCGGGCGGTGTTGGGAGTTCAGGGGCATCGCAGCATGCTCGGACTCTCTGCGTCGACCTTCTGATCGACCGCGCCACGCGCCCTTCATGGGGACCCCGTCAGGCACGCCTTCTGGCGACTCCCTAGGTATGACTGCGTCAGCGGGTGTAATAAGAGTTGGAATAAGAATAACTGACTGCAGGTCACCGGATTCGTAGTCGCGCTTGTGGCGTCTGAGGACATCGATTTGGCTGGTCGAGCTTTGTCAATATTGGTGCTCTTGCGATGTGAAACGTGGTAAACGTACCGATCGAGTTTCTGCTTTTCCTCTTCCTTCTCCCTGATCTCGTGGAAGAGCTGCAGCATCTCCGGAGCAAGGTTCTTGCAAAAGTCGGTAAGATGCTATCTAGGCGGTGTCGGTGAGTCATATCACAGTGATTAAAATTGTGGGACGAACATTCTCCGTATTGAACTCCACAACGTCCCGAGCTGTGGCCCGAACGGTGTCCAGCACCTCTGCCAGCAGACGAGCCCCATGTGATGAGCGTCCCATGTCCTTGCCCAGCTCTTCGATGTACTAGAAAACCAGTCAATCCCAATCTCAATCCACACATATGGTTACTCACGAAGGAGATGTTCAGCGTAACTTGCTCTTGGATGGCCACACGCAAGGCGCTCAAGATCTCAGCCTGCTGCGTCGTACCAAGTGACTCCAACATAGTGCTGAAGTCTCCGATGCACTACATACCATTGGTCAGCAATGGCCATGGCGTATACAGTATACAAGAGCTACTCAACGCTTGGTGATAGCTGCAGCCGCTTGCTCTTCGACGAGTGGTCATTGAGCCTCATCAGGATGTCCCTCGTGTTTCTCTGCGCTATCGGGTACGCAGACCTGCAAACTACATTAGCACGGAAAATGGAACTTGCGAGGGCCTCTGCCACTTACTGTTCTCCAATGCCTCGAGCTGTGCCCTGAATGGACCCTTCCAGCTCTGCCTGTGTTTGCCTCTAGGATGCTTTCCACGGCTAGACAGAGATGTTAATGAGGTGGACACAGGCAGAAGCACGCCACACATACTAGGCTTGGCAGCAGACTCAGCCATCTCGGCCTCATGCCGCTCTCGGTCCTTCTCGCGCGTTACTCTCGATGGTATCAAGCCACTTACAACCACCTCCTGCACAACCTCGCCTCATAAACGACCAAAACTGTTCCTCCGACCGCTCACCCATCTGAGCGAGCTTCTCTCTTCGATCCAGCCAGCTTTCCGTCCCCGTAGCCGCCGCCTCAGTGACCCTCCTTGTGCCCTCAGCCTTGTCCGCTTTAAATCTCGCCGCTCGGCCGTCCTCCACCTCACGCTGCTGCTTGTCCGCCTCGCGTTCCGCGCGGTAGCGCGGCGCTGCGAGCTCGTCGCCGTCGGTGAGCTTCCTTGATGCGCGCGTCGTGGCTCTCCGCCAGCCAAGTGCGCTCACGCTCGAGAGCGAGGTCTTTGCGGCTCTAGTCCGCCACGAGCTCTGCGTTCGGCACGCTCGCCGATCCTCCGCCCACGCGCCGTTGGCGCTCCTGCTCCTGCTCCTCGCGTAATGCCGCACGAAGGCTCCGATACCTCCGAGTGAGCCTGAATGCGCGCGTCGCAGAATCCGCCCTAGGCAAGCACAGCAGCGCAGCCCTCGGTAAGGCGCTCAGTCCACGCGGATTCTTTGTCGAACGTACTCGGGCCAGTGATTGATCTGGGCTTGTTCGTGGCTTCGCCCAAGGGCGGGTCGGTAGCGGAGGTCGGTGTTCGAGAGAGCTACGAGCGCGTTCTTCGTGCGCTGTGGGCGGTCGCGTCGGCGACTGCGAGAGCTCTCAAGGGTTGGCGACACGCTCTTCATGGGCGGCGGGTCGTTTCGGCAAGAGAGCTCTCTAGAGCAGCGACTACGCCGTCCGCTCGTCGTGAGCGCGGTTGCCGCTTCGGCCATCGAGGCTTTCAAGCTCACTAATGGCGCTCACCAAATGGGGACAGTCGCTGCCGCCCAAGCTTCACACTTCCAATTTCCAAACGCCGCAACTTTTCTCCTCGTGCGCAGCGGTCGCGGTCAGCCAGAGATTGGTTGAACCTCTTCGTTTTGCTGCTAAGGGCGGCTCGCGACAAGATCTTCCTCGGAGAGCGCCATGACTAAGCGCGGACTGCAAAAAGGCCGCCTCAGCCTCGGCGAGCGCAAGCTCAGCGTCAGGCGATCGTCTCCACGCACGCAGCCGTATTGCATCGCGTGCTCGTGGACAAGCCGCTCGTGCTCGATCATATACGCAGCGCGGGCAGCAGCAAGCTCCTCCTCCAGCGCCATGATGCGGTCGGACAACGCCCTGGGCATGGGAGTCCGCTTCTGAGCTTCTGCCTGCCTTGCCTGTACGTCTTCCTCGTGGGCGGCACCGAGCGCGGCTCTCCGATGCGGCCACGTATTCTTCCTTCTCCCGCTCAGCTCGGCACGCGCGTCGATCAGTTTCGTGCCTGCAGAGCCTGTACGCGTTCCTGTTCAGCCCGCGACAGCGACAGAGTCCATGAGCTCCTTCACGCGATCCGCGGCGACCTGGGCACGCAATCGGCCTCTTCTGGCTTGCTGCGTGTTGCTGGTGGTCTGTTCGTCAACTCACTGGGGGGCAACGGAGAACCTTTCGAGCTCTTGCGCTTTTTTCTCTTTTTTTTCCTTTTCACCCGATACGGTTCTCTCGAGCTTCGGTCATGATCAACTGTTGCTAGTGCATCCTGCGCGGACTAGCTCCCCTCGCAACACATGGGTCCCCTTTCTCGGCGTCCTTGTTCTGCCAAGGTCCTGTTTCGTTGCTGAGGCCTTCGCCATCCTCAAAGGTATGACCTCCCTAGCGGCGGTTTTTTTTTTTTCCTCCTCGAGTGTGCCGTTGATGGTTTGGCGGGCCTCTAGGCTCCGCTCAAGGTCAACCCCAAGCGACTCGTGCCCCTTAAGAGCAGTTTCATTGTCGGCGTCCTTCTGGCTGAGGTCGGTCTCATATTTTTCTTTGGCGCGTCCTCCGAAGTTCAGGCAATCACGGCGGCTTTCCTCTTCCTCAATCGCCAAGCCAATGCGAGCCTCTGAGCTCCTCGTCTGATGGAAAGCCCGTCAATAGCCGCATCGCATTCATTTTTCTTGGTTTCCTTTTGGGATCGTGATGATCGCGCCTTCGTGCTTATCCTTTCAAGATGCATCGATAGTCAGTGGCATAGAGCAGCCTTTCCCGTTCTTCAATAGCAGCAAATCCGGAGCCTCGCATCACAACAGGTGCTTCCGTTGGCCTCCGAAAGAGAGCGTCTCCGCTCCTTCTCGGCGTCCTTTTTTGCGAAAGGTCATCTTTCAACATGCTTTTCTTCAGCGCCTCGAGGTCGCTTTGAGTAGTTCGCAGCTTTCCTCCTGCCTCCAGCGTGCAGACGAATCTAGAACCTCCAGTTCGGGGCCTTAGATATGGCCTCCAGTCGTACGGCTGTAGGTGCTTCCCTTCCCGTTGGCCGTTGTCGTGTGGTCCCGCTAGAACTGCAACCATATATCCATACACTCCTCAAGGGGCAAGCGATCCTGACGATCGCTTTTGCACCCCCTCCTTAGTCCGCCCTTGAGAGCTTTCCAGCAGCAACCCCTGCGTCCGTCTTGCAAGAGCCGCCTGATGTGCGAACGCGGCGTCCGCCGCAACGGGCACCTCGCTGTCTTGCTCGCGTTCAGCCCTGACACTCGCAAGCTCCTCTTCCAGAGCCTGGATCCTTCGCCTCGGACGCTCAGCGTCAGCGGCGAACAGCGCGCGCATCCACTCGCGCTCCAACATCGAGGCCTGCTGTGCTAGCCAGCTCTGCTCCTCCACCTTCGCACTTGTCAGCACCGCAAGCTCCTTTTTCGAGCTCCTCAATGCGCGCGTCACGTTCAGACATGCCGTCGCTCCGCGCGGCTTTCCCACGGAAGCTTCCGTCTCGCGAGTGGGCGTCTTGCTTTTATTCAATCTCGGTCCTTCTTCCTATCTCTTTGGTCGGATGAGTCCTGAGCCTGCTCACGCTCGACGCGTGCCTCGTCCTTATCCGCCGAGCCTCCGCGCGCAGGCGAGTGCACTCTTACCAACTGCTTGGCGGCCTCTTCGCCATGTTGGCGAACACGATACCGAGAATGTCCTGGAGCCTGACGAGAATATGCTTCGGCGCGCCTTGGGCAGCATTTGAGGGTTGGTTTGAACAGCAAGCACGGAGGTCGTTAGTCCAGCGTCCAGGATTGATTGTGTGATGACTTCACCGCCGATTGACGAGCGAGCGCGGGACTGAGGGTGGGAGTGGGAAAGAAACGGGGGCTTTCACGCAATGGAGACGAGGCAAATGCGGCAACGGGGGTGGCAATACGGAAGCAGGCTGGGATGAGCCGGGGTGGGGAATCTTGGCAGCTGTAGCAGGACCGCAAACAGGACATGGCTCTGATTTTGAGCACTGAGCACGATAACGAATACTCACCTTCATCAACTGGGGGTCGACAAAAGTACAGGGGAAAACGCGAGCGGGGTTGATCATGCATAGCATAGCTTCAGGAGAAGACGACATATGGATGTGTACCTCGGGCAGCAGGAGTGGCAACGGGGCATCAAGCAAGATCTGGGACAACCGGCGTGACAGTTGCTTTCGGAGAATCGGCAACCAAGACATATAGCGTGCCGAGTGCAGGTGGTGTCGGCGCGGAAGCAGGAGCCTCCCTTTAGCTATGTTCTCGAGTTCACCTTGCATGGGGGCTTCTTCGACGGGTTGTGACGGGATGACCCGGTTCAGGAGATTGGGGGTACGGGGTGTAGCAGTAGTCTCTAACAGCAGGAGCTTCGGGCATCTTGGCGAAATCAGCAGGAAGTGGGAAGTGATCAATGTTACAGAGCGAGTAGTGGTGAAAGACGGGGAAGACGTGACGTTTGGAATGGAGATGGGGGGGACAACCGCCCTAAGCTGTCAGCAGGCACGCAAGGGAGGCCTCAGGACATCCGCATCCGTGGGTTTGTGCATGAACATGGGGAACAGGTGAATCGCCGCGCTCATCCGCGGGGTAACTGACTGAGGTGCGGGCATCGGGGGAAAGTGGGCGGTCACGTTTCGTGCATGTCGAGCGAGGGTAATTGATAATCCTACGTTGTGGTAGTCGCTGAGGGGTGGATGGTGTGGAGCAGCTGGAAGTCTGTGCTCGAGACATAGGCATCGGTGGTATGAACTGGGGACTCTGCTACGGAACCGTTTATTTCATGGTATGGGGAATTTGAGCTGGGCTTATGTATGGCACCGCGCCGCCGTGTAGATGGATACGCGGAGGCTGAGGGTACATGGAACTATATGACGCGACCTTAGTGGCCTGAACAAGCACGAGATCACCTCTTCAGTGTGCTTACCGCTTGCTCGTGTGCTTCTCTGAGGAATGAAACCAGGAAGGAAAAGAAAAAAAAAAAAAAAAAAAAAAAAAAAAAAGGAAAAAATAGAAAAAAAAAAAAAAAAAAAAAATGAAGAAAAAAAAAAAACAAAAAAAAAAAAAAGAAAAAAAAAAACAAAAAAAAAAAAAAAGAAAAAAAAAAAAAAAAGAAAAAGGGAAAAAAAAAACGGGGACTAAAAGGGGCGAAAGGAAAAAAAGACAAGAGAAAAAAAAAAAAAAAAGGAAAAAGAAAAAAAAAAAAAAAAAAAAATGAAAATAAAAAAAAAGAAAAAAAAAAAACACCAAGGAGGAAAGAGTACATTGCAGGAACAGAGCCAAGGGGCTTGAAGGGCTAAATCACAAGCACTGTTAGTACGGCATTGTAGCATGAGATGGGTAAGATAAGAAACGGCATACGGGAGTTATGCTTGGAAACGCGACTCGAACATATCCATCATGCGGTCAACTTTAACGCTGAGCTCTCGCTGCATGAGAAGACCTTCTTCACGCCGCCGGTCCGCATCTTCCTGTGCCAGTAAACCATCTTTGCTTGAGATCTGCAGACTCTTCACGAGACTTCCGCAGCTCCTATATAACGTTACTCCGATGAGGTCAGTCATTGAGCTGTGCAAACACCACGTACATCGAGAATAGTCAGATACTCCGGAGAGGGCGACATCTTTGGTGTAGCCCTCCCCCTAGTACAATATTGAGCGTCATGCATTCAATGTTTCAGAACGACCTACAGGTGTCAGGGCTGTCGGCGGGCTGACGGGTTCGTGAACCAGCTCCGGCGCAGGAGTTGGAGGCTCAACAAATACTTTTCAATCACTGATCCTGCTTCTGTCGGGGCATCTTCGACAACAGAGTAGTATCTTCGACGGCCGGTGCTTCTTCGGCAACGGGAGCGTCCTCAACGACCGGCTCACTTGGGGTCGTCTCGTTGATCTAGTTTCCGGTCAGCTAACGACAATAGTGATGCACCTAAACAGAGACTTACGCCAGCTGCTAATTCACCAAGTTCTAGCTCTTTCGCTAAACAACAACGTCAGTGGGTTCCTCAATGGGATCCGTCTCACAAGCCGCCTCAACCTTAAGGGGAAGCGCATTTGATAGTAGTCGCCGGCGAAATAATTTCTTGTCAGCGACCTGATCTGGCTCTTCTTTAACCTCGGGGACAGGCGCTAGAAAGACGATGGGAGGTGAAACGCCCGCTTCCGCGGTGGTGGGCTCAGGTTCGGGTTCCGGTGCGAGCTCGGAACGGGCGCGATAATAGTGGCGGGGGAAAGAGCCTTTTTCGGTAACCGAGCCGTCATCGGACTCTTCTTCCACGTCTTCCACAGGCTCGTCTGGAACGGACTCTTGTGGCAGCTCCGGAACAATCGTCATGGGCGAAACACCCTCGTCGACGAGCTGTGCAGTTTCGACCACCGGCTCCTCAGTCACCGGCTCTGTGAGCGGGATGAGGGGCGAAACAACACCCTTGTCCACAGTAAGCTCCTCCATCTGTACTGGATCTTCGACAGCGAGCTCTGCGAGCGACATGACGGGAGAGACACCCTTGTCAGGCGGTAAAGCTCTGCCACGTCAACAGCAGACTCGGCGGAACCCGGCTCCGAAGGAGGAATGATAGGCGAGACACCCATTTCTGCTGTCTCGGGCTTGACCATCGCAGGTTCTTCGGGCACTGGTGCCTCGAGTTCAAACGGGCGCTTTCAGGCTCAGCGACTTGAGATTCGGCGGGCACCCTCGGCCTCGACAGGGCTCGGGCACAAGAGATGCGGTCTTGGGCGTGACGGGCACGACGAGCGGGGACACGCCCGTCTCGACCTTCTCCACCGCCGGCGTGGCCAGCGTTTGCGGCACTTCGGTCTCCTTTACGGTCAAAGCAGGCGACGCGGGCACGGACTCGGCAACGACCAAGCGGGCTTGTGCCCTGGTCGGACCAACTCTACGTCGCGCGCGGTGGGGTGCTCAGAGGGCGGCTGGTTGGCCATGAGTTCCGCAAGGGAGCCCTCAAAGGGCGCCGCACGAAGGGGCACGGGCATCTGGATGGAGGGCGGCGACGCGTACTGCAGGGGGGGCTCGAAGCGTAAGGATCACCAGGGCTGGTCCGTCATGTGCAGGATTGTGGGCAGGCGCGCGGAAGTCACCGACGTGAGAAGACCGAGTCGACAGCGGGGAGACATCGTCGGCGATGAGCGGTGAATTGTTGCAGCCTGTTGGGATAGACGGCGGGCGGCGACGGGGAAACGCGGCGACGCGTGGATGCGCGCGATGCGGCGAGCCTGTGGAAGGCCGCGGGCGGTGAGGGCTGTCTGGCGTGGGAGGAGTTAGGAAGTTGCAGAAAGCACAGAGGATTCTGAGAGAGGCGAGCCTGGACTCGGGCCCACACGCGCTCAAAGAGATAGGTCGCCGTCGTATTGCGCGCCCTCACTCACAGTCGTCCGAGAGTCGCATGGGAGGAGACTCGAGTAGGAGCCCACAACGGACTCGGAGTGGGGGTGACAGCGCGCTTGCGGGGTGGCGATAGCAGAGTGTCCCCGGGAGGGGGAACGTCTGCTATGCATATGCGTAAACGGCGAGGACATTACTTCGGCATCCCCTGGTATCAGAAACTTGATGTCGATCGGGTAGAGCCGCGGTCGCTCGACGCCTTTGAACGGCACGGGCGACGTCGCCGCACGGTCGGCAGGGGGGTAGACGTCAACCATGATAGGCGACGTCGGGAGGGCGGCTGTCCATGTTTTGTGTTGCGACGGAAAAAAGTAAAGGACTCAGCACTAAGCCGATTGTCGAGGGTGCTTTGACGAGGTTCGCGATTCTGTGCAGCGCAGAGATCGAGCATCTCCTGGAGGTACCCTTGTCCCGTGGATATCTTTGCCGCGCTCATTCAAAGTACTGGGGAGCAAAAGCTTGCCCTGTCTCTTCCGTGAGCATCGTCTTGAACGTCGAGGTATAGATTCTCCAGTCCGTTCGGCTCCAGCTCCATGAGATCAATCCTCGAGGTGTCCGCCTCAACGCCTTTGTGTCCCACCTCGGCCCAGCCTCATATACCCTTGTCGCCCGATCTTCGGCTCCGCCAAGACTGACAACCGTATGCGTCTCGGGCAACTTGATCGAGAGGCTGCGATGGATCCAATATGGGGAGAAATCTGCCTCCCCACGTCAGTTCTCTTACACCACCGACCCAATACCAACTCACCGCAATCCTCAGCATACAACTTGCCCCTCCGCCGCCTGCAACCTCGGCATCACACACCTGCGTCTCATCAGAGACCGTCTCTCGCGCGTAGTTGGACCAGCACACTTGACTCGAGCTTGTCAGCCGTCCGAACTCGTACCACCTCAGACGTGCTCCACTCGCATCGCAAATCTCGCAAACCTACACAAGCCCCATATAGCGCTTGTTGTGAACGCGTGTCAGCGGGCAGATCGCGCAGTGACGCGAGCTGTACCATACACCTGCCTCTTGCCAGACGCCAGAAACGTTTGTCGTCGAGGGGCCACCGAGCAAGGACGTGTTTCGCGACGGCTCTTTGGAAATGCAGACGAGGGGGCGGCGACGGCTGACGGCGTGGCTGGGGACGAGCCCTACGCGCTTCAGAGCGCACGAGGCGAGCGTGTAGACGAGACGGAGGGCAGCACCTACGAGTCGTACTTCCCCGCAGTCTCCTGCGCCCCACGACTTCCGCGACGGACGGGCCGCTTTGGCGCCGTTCACCTCCTCCGGCTGCACCGCCGGCTCTAGGCTCTGACTCCTTGTCTGCCCCCGTTCTACCCTCAGGGGTTTCGTGGCGGCGGGCTCAGTTTCAGAGCTCGGGCTACAGTGCGCAACTCTTGCGCCTCCGCGCCATCCACGCTCGAGCTCGCTGGTCGTGGAACGGTTTTCGAGGGTACAACGACACCGCAATCGAGTACTGCTCGGGCGTGCGCGGCGGTGCGAGCGTGAGCCATGCCCTAGCAAAGTAAGGGGTCACTGTGCGCGAGGTCGTTGCCGCCACTAGTCGTGGACGAGCGGCTGTCCGAGGGGTCTGGTCCTCCTTCGGACGGGTCTCGTCGCGGAGTGCGTTTTGGGTGCGGGGGTCCGAGGTCGTCTCTCCGTCTTCCTCTGTAGCATAGACGACCACCGTCGCGAGGGGCGGGGTTCTGTGAGAGGGCTTCAGGGAGGGGTGAGGGTCGTGAGGGTGTGACGAGCTGCGATGCGGCGGAGTGGTTGTAGACGGGGGACGGCGGGAAGAGGAAGTGTTCGGCGGGAGAGGGGTCCGTAAACGGGTGTTGCGGGGTCTTCCCATTCCTCGACTACACTCGTCCCTGGCAGCACGGCTCGTGGGGGTTTGCAGCTAACCATCTCCTCGACGACACTCGTTTTCAGGAGGTCGGGCTCCTCGACCAAAACCTCCTCGTGGCACGCACTACTGCGCTCGCCCTCAACACCGCGACTTCGTCCTCCCATCCACAGTCCTCCGCCTCTCTCACAGTCGCCTGCCTCCCTTACCGTTCTCCTCAACCTGCGGCACCCTCCCGAACAACCATACCCACTGGTCTCCATCCCACACCCATTGGCTGCACTCATAGCGCTCCTCCTGGTAGGGGGAGCCCAAACACCTTGTCCGCGTCCTCGCCGGGGAGCAGCTCCACAGGATCAAGCGACACAAAGCTCAAGCCGAGGGCTGCCAGCCGTGAGGTTACATCCTCTGTCCTCTTTGTTTCCTCTTGCTCGTCTCCGGGCACCTGCTCAGAGGCGGCGGGAGACGCGCGGTGGCGTAGAGCGCGCCGGGCTCGCGGGGGCGGGGCGCAGGGGCGTAACTGTTACGTATGCGCCACTTCCTGGTGCGCGGGCACAGGAGGCGCGCGGTACGCCTCACGGGTATACGGGGCTTCCACCGTGCGGGAACACGACTCCGACCGCCTCCAGCTCGAGTCCCCGAGTAGATACTCGCCTCGGCGGACTCGCGGAGGGGATCCCAACAGCGTGGACGCGACGACGTGTGTGTGCCGGTGCTCGAGCCGAGCTCGAGCAGCGTGCGCCGCCGAGGTGGAAAACGTGCCCTCCTCCGTCGTCGTGCCCTGTGGCGTGTGGTGGTAGTGGACGGCCGCGCGCGCGAGTCGTCGGAGGACCGTCGCTGCGCGCGTCGGCGCGCGTGCGCTGCCACCAGTTTGTGCACGGTCGCGCGTACCCGGGCGGCGTCGTGCTACCGGCGGACGACGTCCTCGCGGAGCGGACGCGCCTCGTCTGAGGCGCGGGCTGCTGGAGAATGTAGACTCGTCGAGCGAGCGCGAGTCCGACCGCGGGGGGTTCTTCCCGTTTCTGGCGTCTCGGGCTCGTATGCGGGCTCGGGTTCGTGGTGTGTTTGGGGTTCGGGGGAGGGCTCGCGCGCGTGCGAGGAGGATGCGAGGGACTGTTCCCGTTGAACTACGGTTCTGCGCTAGTTTAGCGGATGGGTAAAGAGCAGACCCACGCGGGAGCACTTACTGGATTGCCTCGAACCACGCGACCATCTCGCCCCTCGTCTCCGCCCGCGAGGCGCTCGAGACTGTCGCTGTAAAACCCGAGGCTCGAAGATCTGTCATGAGCCGCATGCTCTCGGTCCTCAAGCGGCGGCCGTCCGCGCGCGCGAACCATCCTCACGCGCACATCGCGCTCCGCGCCGCTCGGGGGGGGTGGGGGGGGCGCACGCTGCGCCTCGCTCGACTGCAGCTCAGCTAGGTCGAGCTTGCCCTCGGCGATGAGGCCCGACGCCTCCGTCCACGGCGCACGACGAGCGATGTGCGGAAGAGTGCGGGAACAAGGCCGCGCGCTCGGCCGCGCTCCCGGTGAAGTCCGCGAGCCGGTGCACGTTGTAGTACCAGAGCGGGGCCTCGTACACGAGCTGCCGTGTCTCTGTCAGCGGACGTCACGTCCAGGAGTGGGAAGCACGCACCTCGTCGGTCCTTCCTGCTCTTCGACGTCGACGACGTCCTCCGAGCTCACCTCGCTGCTCGGATGCGCGTCGTAGCCCTCGACGGCGAGCGCCTCGGACTTCTCGACCGCCTCCGTCGCGTCGTAAACGGCGAGCGGCCACTACTAACGGGCTTCGTGCTCCTGCTTCTACTACGCCGCGTATGCGACCGTGAGGGCGAAGACGACCTTCTGGTGCTCGAATACTCCGATCGTGCACCTCCAAGCCCCACAAAACCCGTGATAGCATTGATGAGCCCCCCGTCGCTTCGTCGCGCTGCCAGTAGAGTACGACCAGCCCGAGACCGCAGACTTGCTCGGGCTACTCGAGCGATCGCGCCTCCGGGGCGAGCGGTCGCGCAGGTCCGTCTGGCTCCGGCTATTGCTCTGCGTGTTGCTCTGCGTGACGCTGTTTGTTGCATGGTCCCGCTGCTCCCGAACGATCCACGCGGAAATCTCGCTCCGCGCGCCCGTCGAGCGGGGGCGCTGCTGCGCGGGAGGTGCCCGGGGATGCCGGGCACGGACGACGACGCCGCGGTGCTCGGCGGTTTGGCGGGCGAGGCGGGGCGCGCGTGGATCTGCGCGGTGTGCGGCGCGGGGAAGGGCAGCGGCGAGCCGCGCCCGCCGGCGCGCTGCTCGTAGAGCGCGATGAGCTCGCGCGCGCTCGTGCTGCTGCTCGGTTGGCTGGTGGGCGGGTGGGACGAGGTCAGGGAGGTCAGGTTAGAGAGCGAGGCGGAGGCGGTGTGGCGGGTCGGCGTCGAGTCGGTTCTCCTGTAGGAGGTTGAGAGGGAGTGGGAGGTGCGTGGTGCGGGAGTGCGTGGGCGTGGCGGAGGGGGTGAAGGTGCTATCTTGTGAAACTGTGCGTGCGCGAGGGTGGAATTGGGTGCCAGAGGATGAAGTATAAGGGTCAGTGGAGGATCGGGACATGGTAAGAGGCCGTGAGTGCAGATGCCCGAGATATTGTGTTTCGCTCGCGCTCGGTGAGGCTGCTCGTGCTTCTGTGGCATACCCGGTGTGGTGGTTGTAGGTCAAGGAGGAGTCTGAGCGGTTATCAAGGATGGCGTGGGCTCCCCCTCCCCCGCGATCCTCAACCAGCGAGTCTCCGTCGCTGGGCGCAGTACGAGCTAGAGGATTGATCTAAACGATGTCAGTAACGCGCGCGGGTAGAATTTGGTGCTCTGCACGCACTTCGTCGGTGTGAGCCCCGGCCATAGCGAGGTCAAAGCGGTGGTCGTAAACGTAGAAAAGAGGAGGCCGTGCCAAAAATGGGCGAGGCAGGGCCCGCACGGTCGACTCTGGGTATGTCGACTCGGACGCCTCTGATCGATCCATCCCAATTTCGTGGAACGCGTGCTGGAATCCAGAGACAAGTGCAAAGAGATTATATACAAGCAGGAGGAGGAGGGGGAAACGCAGTCCAGGATCCAGGGCGTGAGGTCGTGGTAGGCGTGAGCGAAGCCAATAAAACAAGCTCGAGCAAATCCGCGCTTGGTTCGCTTTCGGCGTCAGCGTCCAGACCACACGCGCTGCCGCTGGACCGCGTCAAGTCACGTGGTCGCATTTGCTTCTTGTGCATATTTGTTCCGATCCCGACGCGCAAGACCAACGTTTCGAACACGCGACGCAGTGCATGTTTCGGAGCAACCGCCTACTTATAGGCTATCATAGAGGAACCTAGAAGTGAGTTGACGAGCTCGCGACGGCCGAATCATGGCTGATTATATGGCGATTACAGTCTGTTCTAATACATCTCTACGATAGCTGATCGTATGAACGTGGCCTCGTTCCCATGGTCTTCCAGTCTTGCACAAGGCGATGCTCTACTTTACACGATCATTCGTCCAATGGAGCTCTCGATAACCTTGCTGAGGACTGTGTAGCACCGTGGCGCAAACGGAATCCCGGAAACGCTAGCATCAACAGGCTTCCCGCCGAAACCTTGTGTGCCATCTTCCACCTCACCCTCGTCCGAGATCTAGGCCGAGAGTCCCTCCTTTCGGAACTCACGGCCGTCTGCTCCTACTGGCGCGATGTGGCCTTCGGGGACTCCGTGCTGTGGAGCACAATCAATCTCACGATGACCACCCCGGCGCAACTGGAGGGCCACCTCGAGCGGTCGCGCCAGCTGCCGCTCACCGTGTATCACGATGACATACTCCGCACGCCACCAGCGCTGTGCGATACCCTGACTACCATACTCCCCAGAATACGCAACCTTGAGCTGGGCATAATGATGGCGGAACACTCTTCGTTCCCGGTGAAGGACCTCTCAGTGGTCAGGTTCCTGTTTGCGTCCCTCGGTCCAACGCCCGCCATCCTGGAGAGGTTGACATGTGATCTCGAGGACAGGATAACTGCTCCGGTGCTGGACAGTCCCTCTATTCGGTGGCAAAACGCCCTTGTTGCGACATATGAAGCTCGTGGGGCTGCGCCCTGCCGTGGAAACCACGGCTACTACCGCGGGCTCCATACTCTCGAGATCCGGCGCTGCATTTCGGGCCAGTCGGAGGAAGACAAGGATATCTGCCACATATTTCGTGACTGCCCACATTTGCGCGCGTTCAGCCTGTCCGTGGAGCACCACATACGGGTCCCCGGAAACAGTCTGACTGCCCCGCACGGCCTCGTTCCCGTTCCGCGCCTCCGACAGCTCACGCTACGTGCACCCATCAGCTACATACACCATATTCTTTCCTCCATCGTTGCCGACGCGTTACACGAGCTAACCCTGAGTTTTGACGACAACCTGGCAATTATCGACGGGCCACAGAGGGTGGCGCAAATGGCGCTTTCCCTCCCGGCGTTGATCCCCCCCTCGGCCCTCGCACAGCTGGACACCATCCACAGCACGTGGTCCGGCAGCGGCGGCCGCCACCAAATGCACATCTCGGGCGCCGACTCTGCCCTGGGCGACGCACGCACGCTAGACATTGACTGGCACGTCTCGGGACGCCCTCTTCGCGCGCGCCGACGCACTGTTCCTCGCCTTTGCACGCGCACTGCGGACGCGCGCGAGACCGCCCGTCGCGCGCAGACGCTGTCCTTCGCCACGCCCGTACCCCGCTTCGGCGCCGAGCGCGTGCGGTTGCTCCTAGACGCGTTCGTCCATGAACAGCCGCCGACGAGGAATCAAACCGCCGCGCAGATGCGTGGAGCCGTGCACGCTGCGGACGCTGCGGCTGGAGCACTGCCAGCTCGCCATCGAGGAAATGGCTGCGCTGCTCGAGTGGTGCCAAGACCAAAGCTCACTGAAGGAGCTGGGTATCTCTTTCGTTGAAATCTACGTGCCTGCTCGGATCCGATGTCGAGCCGCTGAAGGCGCAGCTGGGTAGGTGTGGGGTGGGCGTCGATGTGGGAGGATATTTATCGTATCCCGCCCCCGCCTCAACATCAAAAGTAGCGGTGCTCGTGTAGTACGGGTACTTATCTCACCACTAGGGGTGGAACATTGGCGATGGATCTGGTTTATGCAATTCAAGCTAACGGAGCATTCACGGGGGCTTTACGCGTTTTTAGGCTCTCTTCGAGTCGCCTACTGAAGGCCGTGAGAGTGTTAGTACCTCTGCTGAAAAACAAGCAGAGCGTCCGCGAATAGCCAAGATACGCGTTTGTTTTTCTACTGGGGAAGCTTGTACATTTGTATCTAATTGTTATTCCCTAGGAACGCGACGGGCCGAGACCCGTACTCGTAATACTTGGTAAGTACGCGCGACTCGCGTTCGGATGCTCGCGAAGCTATTCCACAGTCTGCCGCTCTTGCTAATGCCTACGTGCAAAATCTACTCGTTGACCTTCCTTCGCTTGTAACAACGCAGAGCGTCCTCAAAGAGGCGAAATACGCACTTATTTTTTATACTGGGAATCGGGAGGGTTGTACATTTGTATCTTGTCATCCTCTAGCTATAGGAACGCGACGCGTCGAGGCACGTGTTCATAATTTGAAACTGGGTACGCCACTGATGACTCATGTGTGTGTCAATGCGCGTCGAACTTGAGTCGACTCTCGAGCTTGACTACGACGATGCTAAGTGTAGGGTCATTAGGAGTTCAGACTCCACTGCGCACGTCAGTCGAACTGATACAAGCGTAAGCTCTACCCTCGAAGAAATTAACATCACTACAAAGGATCCTAGGTGTGAGTATATAGCAGTGTTTTTGATAGTCAATCGGCAGCAGCTGATTGTAGTTTGTCAGTTCCCTGGAATATATAGGGCTCCAATGGCTCAGTTTTGAGGACATCTAATCGACTGCCCAAGAAGTGCCGGGCACCTGGCACCGGCACCTGGCACCGGCACCTTCGACGCCCTCCTCGTGTTCTCACGGCACCTGGCCACCGGGCGTGGTCGCGATGGCGTGGTCGCGCTACCTGCGAGACCATTGTCAAAGCTTGCGGCACCCATGAGATCTTGATGGATGTAAAACCTGGTTGGAGGTTCTTCTTCTCACCTTTCAACGAGTACGCTGTATTTCTCTTGAAGCTGTCACTTGGTCTCAGAGCACGCAGTAAATCTTGCCCATTTTGCTCCCCGTGGTCACCAGTCATCATAAATATTTTTGAGCAAGCAGAGATGACGAACATGCCCCATGAACAAGAAACAGCGCACGCTAGTTATGATGCAAGGTGCACAACGGGGCCACCTAGGGCCACTGGCACCTGGGCCGCAACATCAAGCGGGCGGCTACCACAAGTGCCGGGTGCCAGGTGCCGGTGCCAGGTGCCAGTGGGCAGTCGATTCGATACTCTGCTCAGTTTGTAGGAAAAACGATCCTCTTCCTACGGATCTCGCACAGAGTAATGATCTTCCCTGGCAGTGTGAGCCCCGTTGATGATGCTCCGGGTGACTTCGACGCCCAGGATTGCGCGGCCACTAGAGCGTAAATGGAACCCTGGGAAGTCGGGTATCGAGAGACTTCCACCTGAAATCTTGGGTATCATCTTCCACCACGCCACCGCGCGCGATGAAGATCGAGAGGCCACGCCCTCAGATCTCACTGCCGTTTGCTCGCACTGGCGAGCGGTGGCGTTCAAGGACGCCTCCCTATGGAGCAAAATCAATCTTGCGAGATCCACTCCGGCGCAAGTGAAAGTTCACCTCGCCATGTCCGGGCGGGCCGCTTCCACTTACCGTGCTTCACGAAGACGTGCTGCACAGACCAAAATTGTCTGTGGAGATCATGTCCACCGTTCTCTTCAAGATCCGCAGTCTCGAAATTGGCGTATCTTCAAACAACTCCCAGTTCCCGTCGGTGGAAACCATTCTCACGTTTCTGTTTTCATCTTCCAGGCCGGGTCCCGACATGCTGAAAAAGGCTGATATGTGACTTTGAGCACATGACGCACCCGCTAATCGTACTGGTCCCCTATTCGGTGGCGGGACACCTTCGCTACGACATGTGAAGCTTGTAGGGCTCCGCATGCCTTGGAACCGTGGATTCTACCGGGACCTCTACACCATCGAGCTACATTTTTGTCTGAGCCCGGAGCGCGAAGACGAAGACATTTGTCACATATTCCGTGACTGCCCACGTTTGCAGGAATTGGCTCTGTCCCTGGAACACCAGGCACGACGGAGGCCGAGCGATCACGACCACAGATTGACTGCTCGTCATTCTCCTGTTCCCGTCTGGCCCAACATCTCCGACGGCTCAGTCTGCGTGGTCCCCATTGACCATATCCACCATATTCTTTCCTCCATCACCGCTGACTCGCTACATGAACTCAGCCGTTCAGCACTCAACAACATTGACGCCACCGGGCGGGATATCCACGAGACAGACAGACTGAATCAGGTGCGCACTTTCGCTCCCAGGACTCATACCTCCCTCAGTTCTTGCACAGCTGGACACCATTCACAGCAGGTGGCCCGATGGTAGTGGAAGGCAAACCGGGTACATCCAGGGCTTCAACTCAGCGAACGAATCGCTTCGCCAGCGGAAAACGCGCGAGTTTGACCTCAGGTGGTCCTGCATCGACACCCACGTCATCCATGATCCTCACAGCGACTATTGCCTGGTCTTCGCGCGCGCAATGAGGCGCCACATTAAACCAATCGTGTCACAGAAGCTGTCCTATGTCAATTTCCGCCCGCCGCCAACAGCCATTAGCGTGCCGTTCCTCCTAGATGCGTTCATGAATGAGCCGTCCACTGGGGAAGATATAACCCACAGGAAGGACCTTGATTTTGAGCCCACACTGCATACGCTAGAGCTGGAAAACTGCCAGCTGGACCTCACCGAGATGTCCGCCGTAGTCGAATGGTGCCAGGGCCACAGCTCCTCTCTCCGAGAGCTGATCCTTTGCTACGTATTGTGACCCGTGCCCCCGCTCAGGCCGATGTCACGCGGTTGAAGGAGCGGCTACGCCAGTGCGAATGGGGAGACCAGGTGGGAAGGTTGTAGATTTATTTTACCAGTTACGCTACCTCGACAAGAGTAACGGCTCGGATGTTCGCGTGGTGACCAGTTTTACATGATTTGGAAACATAGATGTGGACTCAGGCTCTCCTTTTTGTAATAAAGTCACACGCAGCGCTTTACTTACGTTGTTTCTTACTCTCATAGAAAGGAGCTGACGTATGACGTTCAACATTTGATGGCGCATCAATAATCGTCGCCGCTGCTTGCGCGCCTCTTCTGGTTGCCGACTTCGCCTTCGCGCCCATGAACACCAACACCGCTGGTCACGACATCGCAGGCGAGATGGTACCAGAATCTACACACGCCTACGTACCACGCTCCAGACTTTTTATTATTGCCCGTGATAAAATATCATGATATACCCCTTGAGGGACGATGCGAACACGACCAGGCGGCCTCAGAGTGGTGAACTGAGCAGCAGAGAAGCCGTTCTATGACATGGCCATCTCTGCTCGCAACTGCGAAACTACGCAACGCCCAGATCCGTTAGCACCCTCATGGAGCAATTAAACAGGGAGGTATCACTCGTTTTCCTGCGAGTATAAGGCTCTCGCGAGCTAGTATTGCCGGACGCCTTTGCCATGGTATCGGTTCTGCATCTTCTGCCCTGTTCTATATAGCTCCCAGCGTTGTGGCAGGCACGGTCTATCACCCGACTTCTCCTCGAATCTATGCTCTCCCCGTCGAGACAGGCACATAGCAGAGGGTTCTTTCAGGCCCCAAATGTCATCTAATCAGCAGCTGATTGGTGGTGCTGGTCCACCGTGGTTAAGACAGTCCACGGAGACGGTCGGGTTGTAAGGTGAACTGCTCTTTGGCCACCGCACCTTGTAACACTTGCTCTAGTCGCCGGACTCCGCTACCACTTCCTCGACGTTTCCAGGAGGTCCAAGGAGGTCCCCTCTCGTCGGCATCCCCTTTCGCACCCACCGCCCAGGGTGGTGGGGCTGGCGGTGCCTTGCTAAGGGGGCGCAGGCGAAATACATTATCAACAGCTAAGCCTGATTCGGGCAGTCTTTGTAAACTACGAGGGTGTGGATCCTAAGTAGGGGAGTCGCTCGCTGCTGATGTACTACTCAGCTTCCGTAGACGAGAAACCCCCGACGCAAAATAAGCTCAAGCTCAGCCATCTCTACGACATCCTCGTCGTCCTCCACCACTGCTACATCATCGTCCAGCTCAACTAGCATGCCAGCTAGTACCGAGGTATGCTTGCTAGCCCGTTTTTCAAAAACATGCGTGCTCAGTTTGATGGATAGGCTCCATCGACGTCTACTCCCGTAGAAATACCCTCTTCGACTCCCACTTCCACATCCACGTCGTTATCCAGTATACCCAGTACATCAACGCCACAAGTACTCGCATCGCGCTCTGATACATCATCCAGTAGTCCAACATTCACTTTGGTACGTCCCCTAACGTACGCCAATCACTCAAGCGCCCGCCGACACTGGAACCGATCTAACGGCTTTTACCTCAGACAGCTACACCAAGCTCTACCCGTCTTTTCTCCCCAACATCCCTCACATCACCCTCCTTTTCCCCCACTCTAGCGACCGCAACAGCTACCCCATCATTGACTCCCACTTCCTCACACAGCACCAGCCCCACTCACAATTGCTCTCGCATGCCTCGGCACCGCGTCCCTCGTCATCACACTCGTACTCCTCGCACTATACATCATCAGAGAAATTCGACGGGACCCCGTATCTCGCGCCCACGCAGCACGCAGGCAGCCTCCATATGGCCCGCTAAAAATCACCTCGCGAGCCCCCAACAGCGTTCGCAGCGGTGTTCAATACGCGGGTGCACCGCGCGTGATGAGCGTGGCCGAGCGCACCGGGTGGGGGGGGGGAGCGCAAGAGCGTGCAAACCACCGAGAGCACATCCAGCCTGTGGCGTCGTGCAGACCGCTCGAATCGCGAGCGATCGTCCCGTCAGCTGTCCCCCCCGTGCTCATCCCGTCTCCGCTGACGCGCCGCTCCCACCGATGCCTCCGGAACGCCGACGACGAATGGGCTCACGCGCGGCGCTGCAACGGACGGGTGGCGTGCGGACTGGACGGTGAGGGTGCGCTGCGCGCCCGAGACGCCTGCCTCCGTTCGCAGGAGGAGCGTTGATCCGGCGCCGCGGAGCTTGGGGCAGGTGGGGGAGGGTGGAGCCTGGGGCGGCAGCTGCCAACCGGGGGGCGGTACGTTGCGTACCGATAGTTGCAGTATGGAGCCTGAGTGCAAATCTATTTTTCGTCCGGCAATGTTGATGCGCGTGTCGGTGAGCCTATCGGGAAGTTTGGATATCCATTTCCTGCAGTCTGCGCCCCCTCGCATAACCCCTTGATGCCTCAATTTCGTGAGTCGACGGGTTCGAGGGAGCTGCGCACTCAGACACTGGAACTCGCATCCCGATCTCAAGATCGAGCCGCAAAGTTCACAAATTAAGGAATATGATGACGTCGCGTTTTCGAGTTCTCCAAAAATCTGCAATGATAGCAATCGAAAGCGAGTGCAGATATCGCGAACTTACACGCCCTTATCATTCCCAACGCACAGCGCAGATTGATGCATCTCGCATGATTCGGCAGACTCGGGGCACGCCGGGGATCTCCGCATGGGTTACTAGACGCTAAAGATGGTGGCGCATCGAGCGAGGCGTACACGGAATTTTGGGGGGTTGATCCCACCGAGCGACTGACTATTTTCGCAGTGCAAAGTACCATCTTCTACCTCAAAACACCATGTCCACAGTAACTTCTGCGTGCACCACACCCACAAGCCCCTTCCCATGTCCGAGCAGATCCAGGTGCCTACGATGTCGGCCACTCTAATCGTAACCACCCGTGGACAGCGACAGGCGGCAGCGCGTCCTTGCCATTTTCCGCAGGAAACGTTCGATATCCGTAGTGAGATCACAAGCTCTATCGTTTGAGCCAGCCTGGAACGCCTCCCAGTCAGCATAAAGCATCTTGGACTGTTACCACGTGGTTTTAAACACCTTCGAATGTAACCGACTGTCCCGTGTCAATTAGTGAACGTGTTATGGTGAAAGATTTCTTGCGGCATCGATACCTTGACGCTAAGACCCTGCCTTCCCAGTACCCCATCTGCCGGATGGTTTACACGGAGAATTATCTTTGAGCCTGTGATTGCTGGTTGGTTAGTTCCACGAGGGTTGGCGTTGGTTGGAAGGAGTATGGACGGGACAGTAGGGCTGAGGTCGACCTAGAGAGAATTGGGCGGGATCGCTGGATGGGCACAAACGAGGTACATCCCTGCGAGGTAGAATGCCAACGCTTTAGACCTCCCATCGCTCCACCGAGTCCTGACACTTTTCGTCATGAGCGGGAAGTAATGTGTTGGAGGCTAGCCTTACCATCGTTTTTATTTCCGGGGAGACCGTTCACCGAGGTATTGAAAAACTGCGCTTAATGGTCTGTCGCGAGAGTCTGTGTGCTTAGAGCCCGGGCCCGGTTTGCGTAGTGGTACATAAAGGGGATCTGTTGCGATGGCTCGTCTGTCGAATCGAAATAATGCTGGTGGGTGCATTATCAGTCGATTGCGTTTTATACTTATACATGGTTGCACTTACAGTCCTCGAAGATGAAAGTTAAGGGCGATTGATAAACGCCTTGTCACCACCTTGGAGCTCTCTATAGAGTTTGGCGGTGTCTTGTGGGGACATACTATATCACTGCATATGAGCAGAGCAGATGATACTGAAGTGGAAGTATGACAATACCTGAGAGTACTATAGGCATTAGAAAACATCAGTAATCACAAGCATCGCATGGAGATATCAACAGGCTCTTACGACAATCGTGAGAAACTTCATGACAAGAATCCATCCCGTGTTGACCGCGATTGAGGAAGCAAGTAGGACTGAAGGGGGTCAATTAACGCTACAGTTGCCTCGGATCTGTGAAGTTGAAGTCCATTTAAGAAAACGCGGCTAAGGTAGCGCGCTGAGCAACCGGCCGGACCCATAGTGTACAGAATAGGAAACTACCTGCATCATCCCCTTAATATCGCTCCTTCCACGGAAACTGTTATCTTCGGGTTCCAATTGTTGACTAAAGTTCTGCGCCCGTTTGGGCATACTGAAAGGCTTTCGTCAAGATTTTCTTGCTCTAGAACAGAGGGACATACCTTGGTGCTATCATCATCCGCGAAAGACCTAGGATGTTTGGCCACTTGGGATATTCCGAAATCGTGCCAAATGCGTACTGAACAAGAATACTTTGATTTGAGAAATAACGCGGATAGCACACGACCCCTACCTCCAAGGCGCGAGAGACCTGCTTGGCTATTGGTGCCCGGACGGCTCCCACACATCGCTTGGAATATAGCCTGTAAAAAAATAATAATAAGCAGCCGTCTCTGTTCCTAGTTGTTGTGACTTCGCTACTCGCCAAATGTTTGCTTCCAAATATTCGCTTGCCGTCCTTGTAGATCCCAATTCGGGGCGGTTGAACCTCCGCATCAGCGAGTAGAGCTTTGGATACAGAGCATTCGCCTACGTACGGTTCAAGTGCCACCCATACCTATGTTCAAAAAGTGTCCAGGTGCTCTGATACCTGGACACACAATGAGGCCACACACAGCTTCGGAACGGATGACATAAACAGCGTACTTGAGCGTAGAACTCAGAAAATAATAAGAGGATCGCCATCTGCAGTTTGGTCAGAGTCCAGAAGTCACAGGATAAGCGTAAAGAGCTCTTGACTAGGACTCGACTACTTCCTCCCTGGATGAAGTGCATATCGGTGTTGCCCACCCCGCGGCATTCCGGGGGAGCCCATCCTGATGCCCAATGTGATTTGAACACATGTTGGACATGCGTGCCATTTGACAGGGCACTTCCCCTACCGTCGTGTTGTTGAATGTTGAGCATTTCCTCGAACCGATTCTCGAAAAGATTGTGATCGGGATCGTGCCTAGAGCCATCAACGAGTACTGACAGATGTGCGGTATGTGCTTCCCACTAACGAAGGATTCAGCAATGTGACCCGTAGGGTCCCTGCCCCGACGACTCACATTGCAGCTCTAGTAGAACGAGTCATAGTATGGTTCGGTGGAGTTCCACGCGCGGGGTTCTCTCCTGTATCTGAGACAATTCCCCGTCAATGCTTCGGCGGCCAAGATAGGTCAACAAACTCACAATCCGCAGGTGGAACATGTGCGTCCTATACAACGAGCTATAAAACAACTGTGTTACATTCGATTTGAACGCCCGTCTGAATGTATCGACGTGTGGATTCTCCACGAGTAACGTCGTTCCACTGGTCCGAAAAGCGGCCGTTCGCGTGCCGTCCCAAAGTCAAGGGTGGGAATTTCTGACTGCGCATTCGCACAAGCCTGGTCGTACTTCGCACAGGAGATAAACGACACTCCAAAATCCCGAACCCCGAGAATCGATGTGGACTCTATCAGCGATCTGAGTGTGTCAGCTCCACATTTGGTCAAGAAAACCGAGTAAAGGAGACTTGCGCGGACGCTGATTTCGGTTTGAAGGTGAACAAAGCGCCAAGCTGTTCACGGAATCCTGAAGAATTTCAATTAACGACATGCCGAAGAGTCATCAAAGGCACGCGTGCTTACCAAAATATAATTGCTGTAAATTCGTCGACCTGCTGAATGCCTGAGTTTCCAAGCCAAGCCCCGGACTGCTTTCGGAGCACCCTGACAAACCGTTAGGGGGCTCGGAAAACTGTACGAACTCGAGACTTTACGAGGGTAAATCCATCACCCTGGAAGTCTACGCAAGTAAAAGCACGATATCGGCCTGGGCCCGACAAAAACGATGCGGCGAAGGAAGAAGCGCCTTTATCATTACAAATGAGGACATAATCACTTTGTAAAATGCTTGTGATAGCAAACCTGTGACGGTGCGCTGTCGTTTGCATTCAACAGCATTTCCGGGTCAGTACTACTTTGCTGGCCGTCGTTGGTGATGTCGACTAGAATCCGAGGGTTGACGGTACCTGCGGGAAAGGTGTACCTGAAGGGCCTCAGCCGAGGGCTGTTGGATATTACAGTGAACTGCTCACCTGTGCAGGGCGACACGCCTAGTTGCAGTAAGCTCCACTCGAATGTCTGAGGACTGCGACGGACGAATGAGTATGCGCTGATCGAGTAAAGATAATACTCCCTACTAGGTTGCTAGCGAAATATCCAGGCTCCGCAAAATCGTCAGGAGAAACCTAAAGCGTATTATAAAAATCTGTGTCTAGGGGTATACCTGAGACCGTGAGGCACCAGACCATCGGAGAGCGTCTTTCTCAAAAAAAACCTTGCGACCGTCGACTGACTGCTTGGACACTGTTCAAACTTGTCGTCACGTCCCGCAGCAACGCAAAAATGGGAAGACCTTGAAGAGCGACAGAAGGGGATAGAGCTGGACACACACTAAGGAAGATTTCTTGGCGTCTATATTATGAAGTGTACGTACAACACCCCAGTTCCTGTGCAAGATTCAGTTGGTGAGTGTAAATAAAACAGCGTTCTTCACCATCATCATGCTAGTTGAGTGAGAACCCTGTCACGTTTGAAAATAGGAGTTTGCATCGTAACCCGCATGCTAGACCACACACTGAGGTTTGTGATCGACGTCGTATGGATGGACTAACATTGCCAGGAGAGTCCGTATCCATTCCAACTTTCACCATTCCATGTGGACAAGGGTAGCACCTGGGTGGAGGATTTAGTCGAGCGGCGACCTTGTCATCAGAACCAGAATGCCTGCCTGGAAAGACATGTCCTCCATATTTCGTGGTACCAACAAAGGAGGTGGTTAATAACCAGTCCCGCAGGGATTGGTAACAGAGCTTGCCGTCTGAGTAGGGGCAGGAGGGAAGCTACTCAAGAACGTCGCCGTTGTCAGTAAGAGTATTTGTTTTGGACGCAGTGCTAGTAGGGTTAGTGATCGTCGAGCTGGTGTGTGTTGTCCTTCGGCGGCCTCAGGATGTGATCAGAGAACACTCCGGATTGCTAGTCCCTGGTACGGCACGGATAGATGGTGAACGGTGTTCGTGGACCCATGGCGCCGTAGAGAAGAGCAGAAGCTGAGGCATTAAGCTACAGCCGTTTCAGCTTTATAAGCTCTTCATTCCTCGTAGATAACTTCATGGAGAAGCGACGGAGGGCGTCCCTAAGAATACCCTTCTCTTCCCTGTCCGACACCCTGTGGATAGAAGCGTTTCTGAAGCACACACGAAAACGCTTCAGCTGACTAGTAATAGTTGAACCCGTATTTGTCTTGGATAATCGAAAGATGCGCTCTGACAACAGGCCGGTAAAGACACGTTGCGGTATCTGCTGATATTGAAGCGGGTTCCGGGTGTTTATTAAGCGGGCGCGACGATCCCAGAGAAAGGGTAGTAGGTGTCAAAAAGAGTCTGTGAACGACGATCGAAGTTAACTGTCAAAGCCTTGACCGCTTGAACGCAACAAAACGACATGCGATAGTGATTACTGTCTCACCCAGTGCCTTGACAGTCTCCTTTCTGCGCCGCTTGGCATCACTTTTGCAACTCTCCTGCTTTTTCCAATGAACCACGGCCCTTGGATTCAGTATGGTGGGCAATGGAGGGGGGCGGGAAGAGGGAGGTCTTGGTGAACTTCATTGCATCACTGAATAGATTGGCTTTCGCAAACTTCTTCGACCGATGCTGGCAGGGGTGTCCGGGAGTTGGGGTGGAGACGTTATACATGTATGGCCATACAGGATAAGCAGTATAAATATGCCCCTTCTTCTGTATTACATGGCTGCTGTGTGAAACTGAAAAAAACGAGCGTAGAGCACATTAATACTCGCCGAGGATGGCGTCACCACCAATCCACTATTCGATTCCCGTGAGGGGGGGTTCTCCGTTTCGTTGTTATATAATCCCTCCGGTACAAGGGCCGCTACCCTGTGCGCTTGAGCGATTGATTCTCTTGCACGACGCTTGAGTGATATGACGTAATGTGTAGAAACATAAAATTGGGATGATCATATATGTGTAGTGGTCGGTCGAGGATGAGATTGATTGCTCGACAGTTCCGATCTAACGCGATGTTCGTGATGCGATTGTTGACCGTGGGATGCCTTATCACATATAGCTCATCATAAGAGTTTCATCACTTATTATCCCATGCTTACACCGCCTAACACCAGTATCACCTTGGGGTTAGCCGTCTTCAAGCAGTGAATACTCCGCAAAACTAACCCCGCGATTCACGGGTTGAGAGATTTGACCACGTAGATGCCGCCAAATCATTGCCATCCCAGTTGCATGATTCCGTCGTTTTTTCTGCCATGATTGTTGCTACCATTATTAATTATCTCCAAACAAAGCAGAAACCAAAGTTGGTATACTGTGCCGAACCCTAGGTCATACCCTCCAGTGTGAGAGCGATGGCGGAAGCGCATCCGTGCCATTATACCACAAGTCACGGTTATATCTGTCAGTTAGCTCAAAGCTCGATCGTAGACCTCAAGCCTGAAAGGACGTCACCGCATCAGTCAATAAAGCGCAGTTCGACTTCCATGGCTGCCCGTCAATGGTCACCGACTATCATTCTGGTGAGTGAGTGCAGGGCATTTTAGTTCACATAAACCTTGGTATATAAACGTAAACCTGATGACGAACACAGTTCCGCGCGGTGCCGTCACCAGGGGTTATTCAGGGTTCCGGACATATTGAAGTTGTTTGGCCTTGATTGTGGTTGTGTTGGCCGAATATTGGGTGGTGAACGAGATCGATGGGGAAATATGGTGATAGAGAGCAGGAACTGGCGCGTCGAAGGCAACGGATCATCATTCCGGCCAAATAAAAAAAGCTACTCATGGGAGCTTCCCATAGCAACCGGAGTCTAGGTGTAATAGACATTAGGCAGACTTCATGCAGGGCGCGTCAAGTAATCTTACCATCGTTGCCTGGTAGACCGTTTACCCCGACGTGTTGAAAAACTGAGGCAATGACTTATCGTTGTCTGGAAGTTTGCGTGCTCAGACCCCGGCCGATTCGCGTAGTGATTACATAAACGGAATCTACTGCTGCGAAGGTTCGTCTGTGGAGTCGAAGTAGCTCTGGAACATATTGAGCTAGAATTTTCCAGCGGTGAGTGTAGATTATGTTCGTACCCTCGTTAAAGATAAAGTTCAGGCGGTTTATAAACGCGTCGTCTCCTCCTTGCAGCTCAATAAGTTTAGCTGTGTCTTTGGGGAACGTACTGGACATGCACGATAAGCCGTTTTATACTTTGAATTGCATTCCCGAGCAGACGTACCTGCGAGTACTGTACGTATATATGTCAGTATAGAAAACGAGAGACCATCCTCTTAACTTACTACGACTGGAGAGCTCTCGTAAAATCCATCAGTATTGACAGCGAACAGGAAGCATGTTGAGTGCGTGGGGTCGTTGACACTACAATGTCTGGGGTCCGTCAAATTGAAGGTTCCGTTAAGGAAGCGGGGCTGGCGCATGAGTGTCAGTCACAAATTTTCATTGACTGGCGAGGTTCATCGGCGCATCACCTGCATCATCCCCTTGATATCATCGTGCCCAGGACGGTGACATTGGGATTCCAGTTATTGACGAAATTCTGGGGCCCGCTGAGCGTACTAGGAAGCCTGTGAATATAAAACATCTCATGGTGCTGGTAAGAATATGCACCTTGGCACTGTCATTAGCGTTGCCGAGTATTTTTGCTACCTGCGAAATTCCGAAATCGCCAAACGCGTACTAGAAATACAATGAGCGCATAATCAGACTTCAGTTAGCGAGGGCATTCACCTCTAAGGCTCGCGAGACCTGCTTTGTATTGGTACCCGATGGCTCCCAGATATCGCTCGGGATGTAGCCTCAATATCACGCGTATCAGTATCGTGTTCATGTGTCAAGCCTAGCTCACGCAACCGATTTCTTTCCATACATTCACCTGTCTTCCTTGAAGGTCCCAGTTTGGAGGCTGGACTTCTGCATCAGCAATAGCGCTTCGTATATCGCGTCGGCAGTGACGTTCAAAGTGTCGAGGTGCTCGTGATATCTAAATCCTCTGTCATGATGACACGCAAATTGTAGCCAGTCATTAACGCACTTGACGAAGAATTCAGACACGATGGGATCGCCGTCTATGGCACAGGTAAACTCGGCTATTACCCATGGTCAATTCAACAGTGCTCACCACTTCCACCTTGGATGAAGTGCTGATCAGTGGCACCACGACATTCAGGGAGCCATCCTAGAGAGAAGTAATCTAATTGGGGTGTAGATCGTGTTTTGAACAGTGCCCACCTTCATGCTGTTGAATATTCAACATCCCTCGTACGATCCTCGCGTAATTCACCGGATCGTGTAGGGCCATAAAGGGAGAAGAGGGTACGGTACGTATCCCACTATAGGCGGGTCAATGGCCAAAGCCCGCTTGGTGGTTGAGATAGAACTCACATTGCAGTAGTTTAACGAGTCATAATACGGTTCTGTCGAGTTCCACCTAGGGTTCTCCCCGGTATCTAAAAGCACATGTCAGTCCAATCCTTATCTCAATGACCACTGCTTACAGTCTGCTGGCGAGATATGCGTCCGGTATAACGAGCTGTAGAATAGTTGCGTCACGTTGGACTCTACGTTGGTAGTGTCCACTTGAATTCGGCCAAGCAGCTCATCCCACTCGTTGAAAGCGGTCTGATGGGTCCCGTCGAAGTCGAAGGTTGGAATTTCAGCCTCAGAATTGGCGCAAGCCTGCTCCTCTGAGATGAACGAGACCCCCGCGCGCACAAAAATCGAAGTATCCTCTGCTCACGACCATCAATATGACTGGCTCAATCTTCAAAGATATTGAACGCTCACCCGATTGAGACTTCGGCTCAAAAGTAAACAAAGCACCGAGTTGCGAGCGATACCCTGCGAGATGTTATGACCATACCCATATGAATGAAGGTGGAAACTGACCGATATAGAGCTGTTGAATGTTGACTGTTTGTTGAATACCGGAGTTCCCGATCCACGCCCCTGACTGCTTGGGGCTACTCTACATAGAATATTAGATCTCGTTGCCTTGAAACACTCGTGATTACCTACCAGTGTAAATCCGTCGCCTTGAAAGTCTATACAAGTGAAGGCACGGTAGCGTCCCGGGCCGAAAGGATGCCGCAAAGGACGCGCCGCCTATGACCATCCCCTTAGTGGTATGAAAAGGAAGTAAATGAGGCACGTACCTGTGACGCGGGCTGTAGTCCCATTCAACGTCATGATCGGGTCAGTGCTACTCTGCTGTCCATCGTCTGTGATATCAACAAGTATACGAGGGTTGACTGTTCCTGCAGGGAACGTGTATCTGTTCGAAAGTTGAGAAGAAATCTCATGTCTCATGTAGATGCATGGGGGCGGCTGACCTGTGTAGAGCAGTACGCCTGGTAGCAGTGAGTTCCGCGCGGATTCCGTTGGACTTCAATTACTGGTCAGCCTGGGACGAGTTCCGGTCGTCCATAGTACTCACTAGGTTACTGGAAAAAAATATCCAGGTTCTGCGAAGTCATCGGGGGAACCTAAAATTAGTTCCAAAAATGAGATATATATTGCAGCAGAGTGCGTATGCCAACGAACCATCCGACACAGCGTATTTCTGAGAACCTTGCGACCATCGACCGATGTCGGGCACTCCTCGAACGTATCGTTTGGTGCCGCAAAATGCAAAGGGGAACACCTTGAACAGAGACAGAGGGACAGACTGCCTCAAACGTTGAGAGAGTATTACTTTGAAGACATGCTATGGACTTACGCCGCCGGTACCTATGTTGAATCTCATGAGCTGTGTGAAGGGCAAAAAGACAAGAAGTTGACGATTTTACCATCATCGTGAAGCTGGGAAAAGCCGATCACATTGAAGGTCGTTGATTGGCATCGTAGCCGGCATGCTAGGGTAAGGCGTAAGTCGCTAAATTCCCACACTCTCAGGGGCGAGTACGACAGACATTATCCGGAGAATCTGTATTCCATGCCGGCTTTATAAACCATTCCGTGCGGCAATGTCGCACCTGAGACGTCTGATTAGTGTCGCGCTAACCTCGTAGTCCTCGCAGCTTACCAGGAAAAATGTGTGTCCTCCATTCGTTGAGCCGATGAAAAGATTGACTAGACTAGCATTGGCTTGTGACTGAGTTTGCTGTTTGGGTAGGAGGCAGGCGGAAAGCTGCTGATGAAAGTCGCAACACTTGTATGAGTCCAGTCTTAGAAAGCGGAAGCGGTGCTGGTGGGGTTTGTGATGGTCGAACTAAAGAGGGTGGTTTTAGCCGCATCGCATAGGCCACAAGCCATGCGGCCGTCGCCACCCAAATGAGAGTTTGCCGGAGTCGCGAGCATTTGCCATCAGTGTATGGGACGGTTGCCTGGGTGTGCAATCGTTCTGGGTCTTCTTCTGCGCTGTCCTTTAAGTCCAGAGTCGATTTGTTGCAAAACAAGTCAACAAGCCGCATAAGCGATGCTCACCTCGGCACGTCGGGGAAGTTTCTAAAGCATACGTTTCGCTTCAGCTGACTGAAGAGAGCAAAAATGTACAGCTGGGAGATGCAGTCCACCGCCTGGTTGCGCGCACACGTGAAGTACCTGTTGATACCAAAGCTCATACGTAGGCAGCGCGGCGAATGACAATGGAAGGACGCGTTTGGGCAGTCACTATAAGACGTTACATCCATATTAGAAGATCATGAAGCAAGATCAGGATTCGAGAATCAGAGCCTTACAGGTTCATTAGATACACTGTGGAGCAAGATCCTCCGCCCGCCCGCCGCTCGCACAAGAGCCATGCTGTATATCCTTCGGCCACACTTCAGACGCTGTAGTCCATAGCCAAATCATGAGACTGCGACATTGAGTTGTGCATCTTCCATTACATCATACAGACGGACTTTTGAGGCTTCTGAGCTTCTTGAACCTGGTAGCCATGCTAGCACGAACCAAGAAGACTCCTATAAGGGTGTAGAGGAACCTGTGACATGGAGACAGTGAGCATCCTTTTATTGCCGCGATTACGCTTTTCATGTTGTTTTTGGCGTTGAAACGTTGACAGTCGAGACCGATTGACAGTCCTCACTGAAACCGTGGTTCCCGATTTTCTACACTTGAGTCCACAGCGCGATGACGATATAAGTCATGATGTTCTACGAGCCTCCCATTATCAATGAGTATGTTTTTATTTTTTTTTGGTAGAACTAGTGGACGATCTTGTGACCCACCTGCAAAAATAATTTGAGATGAAGATAGAGCATCGACGACTTAGTCTCCCAAAGGCAGACGGCGTTAACAGCGGAAAGGGCTGTTTTGTTAAGCGTGCTTTTTTCGTCTGCTTCCCCCTTTGCACCACGTTGCAGGTGTGTTTTTGTTTTTTTCGGCATCTCGGCAGTCATGTGACTGGTGTATACGCGAAACCTCAAGATGTCAAAAAACCGCGTGCGTGTAGGGTCGCGTTGAGCTCGCGAATAGACCCTTTCAATGTCCTGAAATCCGGCTTTTGGCTTACTTGCCCAGAGGTGCTGAGATTTCATGTACATCCACGGCCAGGTATGTATTTTGAGTCAGAGTGGGAATGGAAGCTCGATTGGTGAGCACAACATTCAGCGGTGATTAGTGCATGTTTTAAACGGCCACAAGAGAGGTCTGTATGTGTATTACTATTGCAGAGAAGAGAAACAGAAACAGCGTGACTGGAGTTATAGAAGAGAGAGTGGGGACCAGGTGCACCCCAATATCAGCGAAAACTCGTCTGAGGGCATGGTTTCACTGGCTGTCTGCGTGCGTAGCCCTGTCAAATTGCCAAGATGAAGAGAATATATAATTCAAAGACCGTGTAGCTAGCCCCAAAGAGAAAGAGCAACGATTACCCTTCTTGCATGGCATCGTTGTGGTCGACAGCATGACGATGCTCTTGCTCGCGGGCCAGCACTGGTGGAGGGGGCGCCTAATTGCCGTTTTTGAGCGAAAAGCGTCCAAATCGGGAAACAACCTCCAAGACCCCCCCGCGTACTGAACTCAGACTAAGACGACTGGCATAACTACGCCGCACCCTACGAAGTCAGACTGTTTTTCTCACCGATGTGCGCGACTTGCCAGGTAAGTTGACGTCTGGGAGAGCTTCTAATGATCACCCATCATCACTTTTTTTTTTACTTACGTGTCAATCCCCAGTTAGACGCTTGCATTCAAAGCGCCTGACGAATTTCCTTCGTTAGTGGATAGAATCGTCTAACATAGCTGCGAAAGCGGGAGTACGGGAAGCTCTTACCTCACAGTAACCTCCCCAGATAGTTTGAGAGAGGTGAGTGAGGCCAGGATACTGCACATCGCATGTTCAAGCATGTGTCGTGCTTTGAACCAGCTTGGCTGCCCGATTTGGCCACCAGTGTCACAGCGCTTGTCTTCGGCGTTCTCGATTGGTTCCTGGGTTTTCTGGGTCTGATGTTCACTCCCACCATTTCGTCGATTGTGCCGCAGGTATGTCTCTCTACGTTACTGTGTGTGCAATTCTCAAATCGGTTGTATCAGCCTTAATTTTTTCCATGGTATTTTTTGACTGCTTCGGCTCTCACAAACAGACGACAAACCAGGAAAAATGCACGTCACACTGCGGTCATGCCGGAAGTAACAAGCGTTCAGGCCCGCATCATCGCCTCTAAACGTCAGTCGAACTTTACCTACACACCGTGTGCGAAAAAATTTCTTGACGCCCTAAATAACAACGCGTCTGCCGCGGTGCCACTCCGTGACAGTCGTACGCCCCAACTGGAGCGCGGCCTTTGCTCAAGTCGTTGATCACTTAGTCTGAACCAAACATAAGAGAAGCAGAGGCTCTATCCCGGTGAGCACCACTTCAGGCTCTCTCTTTAATAGTGAACCCGAATCGACTTCAAGCTTTGCTTTAGCTCCTTATCAACTTGAACGATGTCTATCAACCAGGGAAGAATGCACCACACAAGTCGAAGGATGGCGGCTATTGGAGGCCTCTTTGGTGACCAGAAGATGTCTGGCTTCAGCTCGTATGTCATTACGTAATATCATCGCTCAAACCCTACTCATGAATTTGGCCAGGGCGCGCCGCTTTTACAGCAATTGGGATCGACAGCGTTCACCGTCCCGGCTATGGCTGGAGAGCCCACAGATGAAGATCCTAACGCCCCTGTTCTAAATGAATCAGGAGACGAACCTCAGGAAGAAGAGATCGCCACAGGTAGAAACAGGGAGTGTTCTCGAGGTTAAAACGTCTGGACGAAGTCCTCGAACCGATCCACTGGAAAGTGGACACCTAAGGCCGACTCCTAAGGACACCGACCAATCTCGACGAAGAAAGAGAAACGCGGCAAGTGATATGACTTGCGTACATATTTTCTGTCATTCGCCGCCTTCCCGTTCCCATACCCGGCACCTCCTCCAGGAGCTGCGGAACCCTTGCCGACATCGTATACGGTCACCAGGGTGATCGAGCTTCACAGCCCAGAACTCATCCAAGTGGGCGCCAAGATTATTGGTCATGTCCAGGGACATTCGTGGACCACCAAGAATATTCGAGTATGTCTCCAGTTGTCTGCATATTCACTCCCTTCAACCTGGTTACCGCCAGGTCAACCTCAAATATTGCTCAGTTGGCTGCCAGAATTGCGCGATCACTTGAAGACTCTCTCCGGCGAGCCAGATTCGCCTACCTTGATCACCCACCAACATCTTTCCTACCTCATTGATTGGCTTACGACCCTGAGTATGCGGAAACTCTCGACAATCTTGAGACCCTGCTCGCGCACTCCGAGATCACGTTTGACCTCATACTGGGCACTCTTTGTTCCTCGCAAGACGACCCGCTCTATATCACATGTCCCCACCACCTCGGGAGCCTCGCGGCTATACGTCTTACACACGCCGAGAAAGTGCCAGAAGGCTGACATGGGGGCTTCGGTCAATATGCTACGATCTCTCTGGCCTTTCCGTCAGCTACGAGGCAGCCAATGCAGAGGAAAAATTCCAAGTACAGTGGGTTATCGTCTGTACGGTGAGTACATCGAGACCGACGTCAACCCTGCAAAGATGTACGCTACGGCTTTGCTGGTCTCGGGTCCATGATCGAGATCCATGGGTACCCCTAGGCACTAAGAAGATATCCTCGCTGGGGCGTGTATCCGCTGAAGTACTATAACGGCCCCAGGTGGCCCATGAGGGATTTGAAGGAAAGGAGCGTCTAGTGGAGAGGGGCAAAAGAGGTGGTTGGCCATGTCCGGCGGGGTTCACCATCGCGCTTATAAAGGGATCGCATACAAATGGATGAAAACCGGTCCCACGTCTGTTTCTCATAAAGCATAGCGTCAGTCGTGATCTTGTGTCGTAGGACCCGTGCTTTAACGATATGTGCCAACAGGTTGACTCCAGGATTATGCTGGACAGAGGTGAGTTAGAAGCAAATCAGAAGGGCAACTTGCTCACTGTCTTTTCCAGAGTCCTTGCGGATGCAAACCCCAACTACGACAAAAATGGCTCTCGTGATCAAGAATCTCAAGGGCAAGGAGATTGATCGAAATCGTGACGCCCTGCTGACCGGATACCTCGAAAGGCTCTCTAACCGTGCTGGCGACTGTAGATGAACTGACCGACGACCTGATCATGCTAACACCTCCGAATCTCTACGGATTCAGCCTCGCATGGCAAGGACAATGGTGTAAGTCCTCCGTCCGTGTGTTCAACACGATTTAAAAGGTCTTGAATCACAGCTCGCAGTGGAGTTCAGCTTGGAGCGCGTCGAGACATTCGAATGGAATACAGAAGGCATACGCCAATCTAGTCATGCCGGCAGAGCAGAAAGCAGGTGTTGACGACACTGGTGGAAAGCCCATACCTCAGAGCCAGCGGCCAAAGTTGATGATTTCGTCAAAGGCAAAGGATTGGGCTAGTCATCAATCTGTATGGTAACCCAGGAACTGGTAAGGGAAGGAAACAGCCTGTCCGGATACATCGAATAACACCACTTTGCAGGCAAGAGCTTGACGGCGGAAGCAATGAGCGAACGTGAGCACCCGGACCACTGTGCCTGACTTCATTCTAACATTAGCTTCAGATTTACACAGTGCGTCCGCTGTTCCGCGCGTTGATCTGCTCTCACACTTTTGTTCCTTCGTTTTCAGAACCGCTCTACATAGTGGGAGCGGCCGACCTGGGAACCTCTGCCTCTGCCCCCAACGTAGATGGTGCTCTCGCCAAGATTCTCAAAATTTACGCTATATAATGGGGTGCCGAAAAATTATTTTTACATGGTATTAATGCGTGACGCCAAGCCGACGATGTTTTTTTGTAAGAGTAAAGATAAGATTTCCTCAAAATTTCCGCTGCTACATGGGTGCCTGTGGGGAAGCCCGACGTATTTCTGGGGAACGCGCTCTGCATCATATCGAACGTTAATAGCGATGGTCCGAGCCGTGTTCCTGCGGCACCTAGAGTACGTCTCATGTGACCCCCCCCCGCAGAAAGCTCCCATGGTGCTAACCAGATTCAATCTTTAGGTACTTCCGCGGTATTCTATTCATGACCCACAAATCGTGTCCCCGCGTGCTTTTTCGATGAGGCGTTCCAATCGTCGGATTCACATTTCCCTCGCTACCACGATCATGACAACTGCAGGATTCGAGGCGGAAGATCTGGGTCGCATTCCTTCGCAAGGTCCACGGCGATGCTACTGCAACCGTATATGGTGGTCTGTCCCACGAAGAAACTCAGAGCCTTGACAGGCAGAGAAGAAGTAAACGGGCGACAAATCAAGAAATGTCGTGAAGACCGCCCACTGCGCTGGCCACTGGTAACGTGCAAGAGGTCCTTTGGATATCGCCATCTCCTCCGTAGTCTTAGAGATGATGGACCAGTTCGACGCTAGGTATGGCTTGTGATACCTGCTCCCTGAACATTACTGAATTGTTGTATACTAGCCCTGCCATGTACAATTGGTGATCACGCTGGAAGAAGCTGGGAGATTTGTGCCCCAGGAATGCGCTGACTCGTGTGCATGATAGATGAGGACCAATGCGAGCTTTGACCCGTCGTAACGTTGCTATTGTTGTAATCTACTGTATCGAGGCTTGCTAACTCATGACCTTTCACCTGCGGATTTGCAGGTCCCAAGCGTGTGTCCGCCGTTTTTTCTCACTTGCCGCCGGGAACAACTATTGTTGGCTGACATTAAAGCGCTGAATGTTGAAAGTAGACTTCGCGTTCCTAGCGTCCGAGCCTCAACGTATACCGTTGTACTCCACGGAGGACTTGTCATGTGTCTGCCTTGTCTCTAAATCTCCCACGTCTTGCCCTACAAATAGGACTAGCACCTCCGAACAGTGCGTTTGTCTCACTTCTCGTCGATCTCTAGCGGCGCATACTCAAGCGTGACAGGAATATGAAGCACGAGGAGCCATCCACAGGTGGTCATTCGGAGGTCTTGGGTAGTTCAGACAAAATAACAGCTACTGAGATTGAAGATATCAAGGAGGTTCCCTCGATTGAGCCCGACGGCACTGCCCAAGGATTTCAGCCATGTCCCCAGCTGTCTGCAGCTCAGATCAAGCGGCTATATCGCACAAGATCGACCTGAGGACTCCTACCCATGCTGGATCTCGATGCAGCTCTCAGCCTACTTGGACGGACGCAGTGCGCTTTTCCGAGCTGTAATTCAAGAGACTTGAATAACACGATACCGCTTTGCTAGGTAATATCGGTAGGTGATGCTTCTCCAGAGGTTCGAATTTTAGCTAAAGCTCTCATAATCCCGTTAGGAAATGCCTAAACTTCAAGGTCTCACTACACAGTTCTCTTACCCTCCAACCTGATAGAAGAAACAGGCTAACAATGTTCGCGTTGGTATTTTCATATACGTACGCTGGGTGGAGTCGTCACCAACCCGTTTTCTACAGGCACTATTTTTTGTGGTGAGTAGGAATTGAATAGAGGCGGCCGTCGCGACAGCTGAAGCATTTATGGCTCTGTTAAAGCCGCTATACATATACTCTTCGAGTGCCCGGCGAGGCTTTGTCACTAGCATCTACGTGCGACCTCAGACCCTCACTATTAACATAGCTTCGGTCATGAAAAAGCAGATAAGACCATCAAGGTCAGTATGAGTTATCTTTAAGTATCACAGATAACCCCTCTAATACTCCATAGATGGCTCCAGCGATTGTGGTACGACCCAACGATCATCAATCAATGAAAGGGTGGCTCAAGGAAAACTTTGCAGATGCTGTGGGGCAATGACAGAGCGTATGCTCCAAAGTTTTCTTCCTCGCGAATAGCCATTGAATCTCGTGCAGGTGTTTAAAATGGGCCTAGTTCGGACGTAAGTGTCGGAATAAGCGGGGAGGACTGTCCTGATAATATCTGCTGCAGATACGCTCATTTTGTTGTGGTGTACGAATGACCCTCTCGGGGCTCTCGAAGCGGGCTTGTTTCCCTGGTAGCATGGTAGTAGGTGGCGCTCGCGTACCCTTTCACCACCGTCGTGTGCTCACGATCACGCAGTCTCTCAATGTGGTATCCAAAGCACAAGCTTCTACTTTCGGCAAGCTATGTTCTGGGGAGGCGCAACCATCGCGTGGTGAGCCCCATACGTCAGGTTGACGCCGATAGCATTTCACTCATTATTCTAAGGCGCCTTCTCCGGCATTCTCGCTTTATTTATATCCTTCCTCTCTGGTACGGATGGAATGCTTGGGGTGGTCGTGGATATTTGTGAGTATTCAATCTTCTCATCTTGAACAATCCTGATATAGAGCAGTCTGCAGGATCATTGAAGACATTGTCACAGTCATCGTCGGGTTCACTGGACTTTTTGAGTGAGACTGCAAATTTTATTTCTTCGGCAAGAGTGGTCATTGAGCCTCGTGTAGTCTTGGTTGATGAAACATCCACTGCACAAGCGATTTCTCTCGCAGGAGGAAACGGGAATACATCATGTGGACACTAGAGTGGGCCTTGCATTTCAATATCTTGCGTCGCTTAACATGGGTTTAGAATACGACAGCATCAATAGTTGGCGAAGACGAAAGCTTCCAATCCAATGGACGCCACATCCGTGCGGCTCTGACCCGACTGGCAGGGTAAGCGGTATGTCATATCCAGCTCAATACCCAAATATATTGTTCGCCTTGATTGTCGCAGCGACTGTAATTCTAGTGGATTTGCCTTTTCATGTTCTCTGGGACGCGCCGTCCCGTGAGAATTATCAATTTGGGGACAACACTATCAGCGTGTGCTCAATCACGGCTTTTTTAGGTATTCCGGAATTATTCCTGTTCTATCTTGCCCTGTGAGTTCCTTCATCCGACGCGGACACGCTCATCGTGAAGGTGGAACAAGATCTTTTCTCTCCCCCAGGAGTTCTACGGACTAGTTTCTATCACTCAACGGGTCTAGATTGATCGTTTTCGTGCCTCAGCGTTCCGCCACAATGCATTGGGTGTTCTAACAGATTTGTGGATTCCCATCAGTAGCGGGGTCAGCCAACTTTATATCAGTTACCCTCCGTACGGCTTTTGCCAGTACGCTCGCTCTTCGGTACATGCCACACTGATGTGGATCTGGACGCGTTCGGACCCAGCCATTAGTTGGTACACTCTTCTCCATGGAGGTGTCCGACACCGTAATCAGGCTACTGCTCCACTTTCATCGCTGGCGGGACTCAGCTGATGTGACTTGGTAGGAATTTGGGAATACCAAATCTCGAACGTGACCTTTTGCTGTAGAAGTACGTATTGGGACCATCTTCTTAGCGTAAAACGGGTGGACGTTAGTGGTATGTTTCCTAGCCTACCCGAGCTGGTTGGCCGTATACCCAGATGACAGTCCCTGAGCAGCCACTCAGGGCTTATTCTTTAACACAGGATTTCAAAACCAATGAACATCTAGGCCAATACAAACGTTGGGATGGCAAAATCGTCCGGATAAACGATCGCGTTCGGTAACAACCGGCATGGATGTACATTCTTTTTGGGCAAAACATCGCAACGTACTTAAGCATAATCACATCATTAGCCATGCTGACCTAGCGTCTATTCGCTAGTCAGAGAAAATGACGCCGCGATTACATTTTAAGAATATTATACTAGTACCCTCGTTTCTTAATATATAATTCTGTCATCAATTGTGAATTTTTGAATAAGTTTGAACCTATTAAATGAAACATTATACATTCACTTATCTTAGTGTTTTTAATGTAGCCCCTTTGTCAAATGGCAATTATTTAAACATTCCGCCTCTATTTTTATTCACAGCTAACCCCAATATTTCAGTATGCCGCCCTTTCAATTCATAAATCTCATTATCCTAATTCTCTTCCAACTATGCAATCTCCCTATAGCAACATTGTCATATAAGTGTCCAGTAATCATGATATTTGTCAATCCTATTGATGTATCCTTTTTGTAAGTCTATGATCTGATCATATATAACGTATGCTGAATCTGTTTCTGGTTAATTCTTTTATCATCACACATTTATATCCGCTAATATACCTCGGTTTCTTATTACATTTTATTTTGTCCTATCAATATTAAATGGAATTATTCTATTTCATTGGTTCATCCAATCATATACAATACTGTGCTCTATATGATAGTTTCACACCATATGTACGATTGGCCCTCTGATTAGTGGATTATTGAAATTTGTATCTTGGGATGTTAACTGTTTTTTTTTTCTGTATTTGTATTGTGAGTCCTAATATTCGTAATTTTTCAAATTTTGTTTGTCTTGCCCATATCTATGTTTTGCACTCTCAAATAAAGCTATTTATTAGATTTTTTAATAACGTGTGCAATTTCATTCGTATTCCAGAAATTGGCTATGCGGACGTATATTTTTCCACATTTTTAATTATCCTTCTAATTTCTACTAATTTCAAAATATATTATCACATATATCGAGCATATGTATTCTTCATAGCTCTGCTTCGCTTAATTATCTTACGCTTTATACATTAATTGTTAGATTTTATGATAATATCTTAATATTGTGATCTTATAATTGAATTTTTTGTTTCGGTAATTTTACATTATTATACTCATATTCATGTTCATGGGTGTTTTAACATTGTATCACATTCATAAATTCCCAATACATGAATATTTCCATCTTGCTGTTTCCCATTCTTTAATCATTATACTTTATCCCCAGGCAGCTTGGTTTTTTCGTCACCCCCCTCCCCCCCTCCTCCCCCCCCCCCCCCCCCCCCCCCCCCCCCCCTCCCCCCCCCATCCAAAGCAACAGCGGCTATCGCTCATGGCCCGGGTTCTCTGCAGATTCTGTCGAGCGTATGTTCATAAGCGTTGGTATTGTCCTGTATCCTAGCGTTTCCAAGTCATCATGTTTACCAGGCATATCAAGTCGCAAGACGCGACGACAAGCTACCTGCGCGAGCAGAGAGGCGACAGGATTGGGTGGTTGTATACTGCCACGCAGCAATTGCTGAGACCTTGGGCGACAAAAGCTGTGGAATTTTCAGAGTTATACCCTGTGAATTTGAGCGAAGCGAATCTACAAATATATTTATTACGAAAACCATAGGCTTTGAAACAATTCACGAATGAAAAGAGTAGCCCTCTACGTATTCTTCAAACACCTTTCCAATTTGTCCCTCGTTTTCGACAAAGATAAGTCGAATTTGTTGCCTCTTCAATTTGACTCATCGGACCTGTACGCTGATACCTACTATGCATTGTCTCTTAAGCTTTCGAAGGCCGCATCTGATGCGCTCCCGCACTAACCAGAGTGTGGCTGTCAATCTCGGAGTTTTTCATGCGCCTCTTCCCGGGCCACCTCTAAGGGACGGCGTGTCCCGGGCACTGGCAAGCTCATAACGCTTCGTGTTTAATGATCTTCGACAGAGTTTTGATACGCTTCGATCAAGTCTAGAAACTAACCCTATTGCTATCAGGTGTCATGCGCTGCTCTGTCCCCCGGGTGACGCCCATCCCTTCATGCGGAGTGATTCCAATCGCCAAGGGCCAGCTCGCCAAATTTCCACGGGCACATCTGGGGCATATTTGTGTTTCTTGTTCCGCTGGCCAGAGGGGCATTAAACGGAGCATAAGTCAGGCACTCTATATGATGCTGATAATACGATACACACTGTTAGCCAGCAAACCCACATTCCAGAGGTCCGATGGCGACTTTAGCTCACGTTGATGGACGGTGAGTGGGGCTTGGAAACATCCCAATTTTTGTAGACTGTTCTACTTATCTCCATCCGGAATTTCCACAGCGCGTTTGAATATACCACCAAGAATTTGACTGTTCTCACTATGAGCCTAAGATGCGTACCGATGGTATTGGATTGCATGAGAAGCTCATGAATTAACGCCACCAACGACTTTATCAATCTAGGCAGTGGCTTGTCAAAACATCGCCATTGTTCGCCATCGTTCTATTCCCCCCCCCCCCCCCCCCCCCCCCCCTTGTTGGGGGATTGGGGGTGGGGGGGGGGGGGGGGTGGATGAGCCCTGCGCTCCTCGTGAAACTTCTCGGCACTCCATCAATGCCGTTTCAGAATCGGGCAAGGGCTTAAGGATGTCTACCCGTGTTTGGCGTTCGAAAAGCTGGAGTTCTCGCACACAAGTTGAGCCCCTGTACTCCACGGGTGGACAGGTCATGTGTACAGCCGTACACACCAAAGCCAATCTCCCACGTCAAAACTCTTTATATTTGCCAGTCGGTGCGATGTGAAGTCTCGCTTTTGCTTGCCCTTTCGCGACGAGCGGATCTCGACCTCCGACATGATTGTAGAGAATGGCAACGTCTACGCTCCGCGGCAGCACGAAGGAATCCCTTCCGCCTCGAGAAAGTCTACCCGAGAAAGAGGACAGCTACCAACATAGAGCGAGCTGGAGGAATATCGACCTCGAATTGACAACCAGCTCATCTGAAAAGGTCGGGACGACTCTGCGGCATGTGAAACGCGCCGCCTCAATTGTCGGACGCCGAGCTCGCACGACTTTATACCGCAAAATCGATTTTCGTCTGCTACACGATGATCATTGCGATGCAGGTTTGCTCATACCTTGATAGAGGTATGTAGGTACCATCTTCCTACATGAACGACAATCTAATCCCTCCTGTCTAGGAGCCCAGGAAAACATTGGTAGAAGATTCTTCTAGACGCCTACCATGCGCTTCGCCTCAATGACATCTTCAGGCAATGCGAAACTTCAAGTCTGACAACACAGCTAAACCTCACTGGCAAACAAGTACAACAATGCAATTGTTGTATAGTCTTTTCGCACACATAACTCTCAATCATCATATCTGATAGAACTATTCAAGGCGTTATATGACTCGTGGTACGAAATGCTGTGGGCCCATTCTTGTAGCATGCCGCACTAATACTGATCACCAGCGGAGTAGCCGTACATCATATTCGAGGAATTCCTCCCGCGGGGTAAGGCCCCAATGCGATACCATTATTGACGCGCATTGTAAGCGGTACTGACATGCACGAGTCTGGTGATGAAGAAACTGCGCCCGTCTCGGTGAGCAAGACTCATTTAATTTGGTATATAGCTCACAGACACGCTACAGCTGGCTGCCGTCGCTCGTGTAAGCCATCATCGCGCTCTTTCACGTTTCCAATCTTACGACATCTGTAGATGCTATGGGGGTAGCCATGTTGGAGACTTCCCCCTTCTCGTGCCTCGTAACTTAGCTCACATGGAACTAGGTCTCTCATGGGCCTTGATCAAAACGTATGAGACTACACAAACTGGTGTTATGCTTGACCTGACGCTCGCGATAGGTATCCGCAGCTCATAGGACTTAGGATCACAATGGGCGGACTTGAGGCGGGATTGTTTACCTGCGCGGCTTGTAGTGAGTAAACAAGCGTGTCATGCTTCCCAACAGCTCTGACCACATTACAGTCTCTCCATGTGGTATCCGAAGCACAAGCTCTACTATCGAATGGCCCTCTATTGGGGTGGTTCGACTATTGCAGGTGCGCTGCTATTATTGTATAGCAGCAAATATGCGCGTAACGCAAATCTCATGCAGGGGCGTTTTCCGGAATCCTGGCATTTGGAATCTCCTTCATGTCTGGCACAGACGGAAAGCTGGGATGGTCGTGGATATTCGTGAGTTCTGCGGTAGTTGTTGACAAGTCGAGCGCATTAATGTTTTCATTAGATTATCGAAGGCATCATCACGATTGTGGTCGGATTCATCGCCTTATTTGGCGAGTCTACTCCCAGTTGTTCCTGACGCTATTAGTCTTAACGTTCCCGTTTTGTAGTTCTGGTCGATTCTCCAGAGACCGCCAATTTATCAGTATAAGGGAACGAGAGTACATCTCGTGGAAGCAGAGTGAGCCACTCCCGACTAAAATTCCTATTTGCTCTCATGTAAAGCAGAGTATGAGGTTTCTTCTGTGGGCGAGGATCAGTCATTTAAATGGAGCCATCTTCGTAGCGGGCACTGTCAGATTGGCAGGTACGTCTTCCTTGCAGGCTTCCCCATGGACTCCTCTCACATCGATAATGCTAGATATACTCAAACGGGATACTCTTTACATCTGTCATTGCACCGCGTGCGTGGCTTTGAATTGCATTCGTGCAGACTCTGACTCATCTATTTTCTCTCTATAGTATATGGCATATCATTCTTCTTACCGTGAGTCTCTCCATGTCTCGCTTGTTCAACCTGCTGACGTCCCTCCCAAGGACCATCATATAACAAGTCAGATTTGTTATTGTAATGTGTCGATCACAAACTGACGGCTTTTTCTAGTTCGGTTTCTCTCCGGCCGCGAGCCAACTCTTGTCTGTGCCGCCCTACGTCTTTGCCAGTATGATGGTACATTGTCTCTGCGCGCAGGTGGGGCTGACCTTTTTTGCGTAGCCATTGTCGGAGTGATTTTTGCGGAAATCTCCGATCGCAAGAAACTGCGCTCGACCCAAAAAAAAAAAAGCCTTTGTTCTGCTCGGCCAGGCCATGTGTCTCTTAGGGTTTGGCATCCAAATTTCGAACGCACCCCGTCGGTGTCAAGTATTTCGGACATTCTTCTGTGTTGCGGGGTCCTACGGAATGTTTTCCCAGTCTTCCCAGCTGGTGAGTAGTGCATAGTTTACACAGCAGCGTTGCTTTTTTTCAATATTCCGACAGGATATCTAACAACACCATGGGGCAATATAAACGCGGGATGGCTATCATGATGAAACACCTCGTTCGGCAACACCTCAGGGGGTATGTGTTGCATCTTGATCTGTTATATAGCTGCTAACTGAAGTAACCAGCCATCGTCACCTCACTTTTCCGCGGTCAAGACGCTCCGAGATATATTTCTAGGAAGTAAGTGCCTTTAAGACTACCCTTTCACGCGAATTAAGGTCGCGCGTAGATGGCCTTGAGCTTGGCTTCACGAGTTTTGGGGTCTTTGTTCTCGCCTTCCAGGTGTTGATGTATCGGGGGATAAACTCCAAGAGGGATAAAATTATGAAGGAACGAGAGGAAAAGAGGGAGGTATATACTGCCGAAGAACTGAGGCCAGATGGGCGATAAGTCTCCGACCTTCAGATACAACCTTTTGAGATTCGGGAGAGAATTGTCGATGTAGGCGCAGGGGATACTCATGTACAACTTCAAGATGTGATCATTTTGTCATTTCATGTCGTAAATGGTTTACAGATTTTGATCCCGCTCTCAATGAGCCGGCATTTGGTACTGCCGGGCGCATCTGATGCGCCTACGGCAAACGCCGAATGTGGCGCGCGGCGCAGACTTTTTTCGGGGATGTTCTCACGGCGGTTGTCAAGCGCAGTAAGGGCAAGCGCGCCTTGCCAACCTGCTAATTACTCTGTGATGGCCGTCCGTGGCACAAATCGAGCAAGATAACGTCCGAATGCTCAGGGAACGCCTTGGTATGAAGACTTTCCATGCATTTTACGGCAAGGATTGAGAGGACTCACGCTGCCGTGTCGCCAAAATTGCATAGTGTCTGTGTTACGAAACGCACCGGCAAGGACGTCTTGTTTCTAGCCGATGACGGGCAGGGTGACTATACGCGGTTTGCACCCGCAACGAAAGGGTGCGAGACACAGCCAAAGAATTACCCGAGAAATATCCACGTTGTATGGGATCGCGGGAGGTGCGTCGATGGAATCTTTCCTCTTACAACTTCCAAGGGCGTCCAGACTGAGGTTCATCGACAGCCCTGACGCATCAATGAAAGAAAATTGAGAAGACTCGTTATTGGGCTTGTGCAAGCGCTCTCAATGATGATCCCGACCAAAAAGTAATCAAGCCATGCCGACACGGAGCTTTTGGTAAGTCCTTATCACCTCTGGGCTGCCATTGCGGCACGAAAAGGACGTCACGGCCGAAACGTTGCTGTTATGACATAGAAGCTTAGGAAGACGATACAGAATCTTTCGAGAAGCACGAAGCTTTCTTCTTTTCACTCACCAACTCTTTACAATGCGATACGCAATGAGCCAGGGGTGGGTTCGCGAAGAGGGTACGTAGCATGCGCATTCCCGCGATACGCTGAATGACAGCTTTGTCATTGCAGACCTGGGCATCCGTCCGTCATTACACGGATAATCAGTAGCTTCACCTGTTGGGCAACTGTTTCTGTGCGTTGGATGTTTATCACGCCTCTCTAGTCTGTTTTCTGCATGACTGTCTCAGTGTTGTACCGGCCGCTCATTATTTCTGCTGATAGACAAACATGAAACAGACTTAAAGACGACGCCTCGAGGCTATGGGGGAAAAGGAAGGTTTTCATGCTCTCCATCATTCGGCTTCGCCACGTTTCAAGCATCCATGCTCGAGCGGACAAACTCACAAGCGAGTCCCAGGCGTAACCAATAATACAAGTCTTCTTGGCCCAGGGTTAGAGCTCTCTGCCTGCTGCTAGCGTATTTACGCCTTGCGTCTGGTCTGACGACCACAGTCGAGCTGCCTTCTGGGCCGGACCGACGGTTTTAGAGCATTCCGGTGCCTTGCGCCTCCGCTGCGCTCGAAAATAGGCTCGGTTGTGAGGCGGGGATGACCAGACCCGATCCGTTGTGGGCGCGGCGGGAGCTCGAAATGAATCCTCCACGAACCCTATTTCTGGAGGCCGGACCCCGCCAAGGCGCGGAGGGTGTTCCTGATGAGGTAGCGGTTGGAATGGTGCGAAAAATTCTGGTCGCGTTGCTCTCGCTGATGTCTCATTTTTTTCCAGGTTTTCTCGGCCATGCGGCGTGGGCGTGGGCTCCAGATGGACGTCGTAAGCCTGGCCACCTCGCACCTGTGAGAGTCCTCCGCTCGAGTAGGGCCTCGTTTTTGACTTTTTGACAGGATCTGGACGCATTGCTGATTGCGCTTAAAGCTCAAGATTTGTTCGAAAACAACACTGAAACGCACTAGCGGTGTTGTCGTCCCCGCAATTGTCTCAAGTGGTCGGTGCGGGGCCCGTGGGTGATTCCCCCAGACGGGTAGCGGCAGGTGCCTGGCCGGGCCGCCAGGGCCCTCACGAGGCTCCGGCTGATGGCTGAAGAGGCGCCGGCTACCCCGCATTCAGTTGAGAGTGATCGCGCGCCTGCGGGGAAACGGGGAAAAGGAGCACATGCTCCCCCAGGCGATTCATTGGCCATCAGCCAGGACCGCCGCCCGGTACTTAAAGGTCCAGTCAGATGCTCGCCAGGCCGACGGACGAGATTGACTTCTCCCCATCCCTCTTCCTTGTTCCTCCGTCACCGCCCCGACAATTCCAGCTATGGCGCGAACAGAGCCAGATTATGCCCCACAACGCCTTGACCGCTTTCAGAACATTCGCGTCTATTGTACGTCACTACGCCTTTTCCCACCGACGCGCACATCTTGCTGACGGCCTCCCCAGGGCTCGCGTTCATAGTCTACTGGGGAATCATTCTCTTTGGTTACGATACGTACGTCACTCTACCCCCACCATTGTCCCTATCAACGTCTAATCACACATTGACCCCAAAGCGCATCGGTGGGGAGGCGTTGTCGCGCAGCCCTACTTCCAGCAACACTTTGGCTATGCGGGTAATACCCAAAAGGCCAACGACATCTCTTCCAACGTCGTCTCCGTGCTTCAAGCAGGCGCCTTCTTCGGAGCACTTGGTAGCGCGCCGATCAGCTCCTATCTTGGCCGCAAGTGGACCCTTTTCGCCTTCAGCTTACTCTTCGCTATTGGCGCGGTATGTCAGATACGCTCTCCCCGAAGTGCGTCGAGAATTGACAGGTCATCGTCAGGTATTGCAAACCATCGCTGGAGGCTCGCGAGGCATTGGCTACATCTATGGTGGACGTGTCGTCGCCGGTGTAGGCATTGGTGCGATCTCTGCAGTCGCACCGGCATTCGTTTCAGAGTGCTCCCCCAAGGAGGTTCGCGGCCGTATAACGCAAACGGGTCTCTTCCAAATCATGGTTGCAGCCGGTGTCATGTTGAGCTACTGGATTAATCGTGAGTTTCTAATTCCATTCACTGTGTCCGCGTATCGCCAAGCGCGCGCCGCCCCGCTGATTGCGTAGAGGATGGCGCTAGAGTTCAGTCCCGTCGCCGTATTTGCGGCGGACCTTGACCGGGTGTGCTCGTGGCTTTCCCATGCGGCGTTCCCAGCCACTTTTGGACTCAAAGAGAGCCTGGTTCAAACTTCCCTTTTGTTTCTCGCCCAGTGGTTAGAGTTTCATGTTAAAACTTTTCATTGACAGTTGGCATCTCCTTGCATATCAAGTCGGGCTTCAGCGTTTGGGCGCATCCCTCTTGGCATGCAACTCGTTCCGGCCGGTATCATGGCGCTCGGTCTCCTCACGGTCAAAGAAAGCCCGCGATGGCTTGCGACACAGGGGACGCGATGAGCAGGAGGGCCATTCGGACGCTCGCGTACCTCCGCCGTCTTCCAACGGATCACAATGGTAACTACCACGAGGCCGTCCTCCACGAGTACGCGGAGATCGAGGCCGCGATCAAGGAGGAGCGCGCTGCGAGGCAGGGTCTGGGCCTCAAGGAGGCGTTTCCTCGGAAAGGGCAACTGGATTCGCTTCGTCATTGCGATCGTGATCTTTATGTTCCAGCAATGGTGTGGACAGAATAGTGTCAACTACTACGCCCCTCAGATTTTCCAGTCGGTGCGTGATCTGGTGTATAGTACGGACGAGAAGCGCTGACGTCGGCCCCGCAGATCGGATATTCTGGCACGTCAAACTCGCTCCTCGCATCAGGCGTTTACGGCATCGTCAAGCTCGTCGCGACGTCAATCTTTGTGTTCTTCCTCGTCGAATCGCTTGGACGAAAATTGTCCTTGCTCATCTCCGCGCTGGGCATGGGCACGCTGTTCTTCATCATCGGCGCGCTCTTGAAGACATTCCCTCCTCACGTCGCAGTGGGCCAGCAGCCTCCGCCAGCGTCCAAGGCCATGGCCGCGATGCTTTACATCTACGTATGCTTCTACTCGATGGGCTGGGGCCCGCTGCCGTGGGTGTACGTCTCGGACATCTTCCCGACGCGCACGCGTCACTTTGGTCTCGCAACGGCCAGCGCCTCGCAGTGGTTCTTCAACTTCATCGTCAGCAAGTGGAACGCCGCGCGATCAAGACTGCGCTCGGATACAAGATGTTCTTCATGTTCGCGACGATCAACATTGGTGGTATGGCCATCTTCTCGCTGTAAGTCTCGATGCTCCTGGTTCCCCCCGTGCGTCTGCTCATTCAATCGACGCACAGGCTCATCCCTGAGACCAAGGGCCGCTCTCTCGAGGAGGATGGACGTCATCTTTGGATCCGTCCAGGCTGACAAGCGGCGTGCCGACACATCGAGCAGGAGCAGCGACAGATTGCGCATGCTCAGCAGCCCATCGACGAGGGCTCCGTCCGCAGTGAGATGGAGAAGGTCTAAGCACTCCTCCACGAACCTTTGACGTCTGTACAAGTACTTTACGCCATGCCCTTTACTACAGAAATACGCTAGTATTGGCTCATGATTGTTCTTCGGTTACGATTCTTCACGTACGCATGCTCGTTGTTGTATTATACCTTGCATTTGGATTTTCTTCGCATACACGAAGCCTCAGTGTCTGGCCTGCGAGTGACGACCCTGATCAAACTCCAAGGTTGCTGTGCAGTGGTGACGCCACCCCCCTTATCGGAGGAGCTTCGCGGGACGTTTTGTCTTAATGAAATGTCTCAAAAATCAAACCACTGGTGTATAAATCAATTTTCTCACGGATACAATCTTTCTAGTGGTCAGCCGCCGCCGACGTGAACGCAGAGCAAGGCTTGTTGAGAATCTTATCCCACAAATGAAATCACTCAAGGGGAGAAATTATTGATATTTCAGCCGGACTTCGCACGTAATGCGAGGCCATCCTTGTAGTGAGGTAAAGCGAATAAATGCAAGAATAAAGCGCGACGAATGAGCTAAGACAAGGATAATCGCTGACAAGCTTGAGTCAAGAAAATGCAACGCACTGCATGCGATGACATACGAGACTCTGTTTAGCGAGTTGAGTCTTGTCGCAGCCGAGGATTTGTCCTTGTCTTTGGTAGAGAGGGAGGCGACAGGTACCAGGAAGTTTTTTCGGAGGCCGGACGGGCACGGGGGCGCGACTACGCGGTACGGGGGGCTCCGTTTCGGAGGAGGAGTAGCAGCGACGTGGCTACCAGCTGCTCCCTCAGCGGGCCGTTTCGATGGAAAGCCCAGCTAGTGGAGTAATGAGAGCATTACAGTCTGACGCTAGGCGTTTGCGTCTTGGACGAGATACGTTTCGATGCCACTGAGCCTTCACTCTCTCTGGTTTTACAGGGGCAAGAGACACGACAGAAAGCTGCTTCTTGGAACGGCCAGAAGGTTTGCCCCGAGACCTTTGCGGTGGAGGCACAGGTAACATCGAGGCCGTAGATGCTTCGGCTTGAGTGAGGTTCGGCTTTCCCGACGAGACACGCTTGTGCAATGGTCTGTACGGTGGAGCGGAGTGGGTCTCTATGGGGATCTTTATGCTGTGAACCACTTTCACTCGTGTGATGGGTGATGGCGTAAATTCGGGTTCGAGACCAATCTTCGCCCATAGGGGAGCCGTACTGCTTCTGCCTGAAGACGAAGAAAGAAAGGAAGTAATCCTACGTCTCGCGGCGGATACAAAGCTTTCGGGAAGCCACGTCTCCTTTTGTAAAGAATCTCCTCGCCGAACGGCGATAGGGAGAAGTCGTTCCAGATCGGCAATGTCCGTCCACTGTTTCTCGCGGTGGTGGAAATTTGAGACTGTTGAGATGATCCTCCCATGCTTGAAGCTTGAGGAGCATAAGCGGAATGAGAGGCATCACGGGAAAGCCATCGATGTAGACAATCTTGTCGTTAGGCACTGAGGGAATATTCATGATGCCAGGGGTGAGGAGGTCGACCTTGCACGATTCAAATGTAGCGATGGCGGAGGAAACAACGACTCACCACGATACCAAAGCACCTATGCAGTAACAGGCATCAGTGATTGTAGAATTTCTATCTTATTCTATACCTTACTCGATAAGTAGCACCTGGGGTGCGGGCAGGAACCAGATAAAATCTGGATCCTGGACGATTTACGAGCATATTTTTGAGCTCGTTCTTGTCTATATAGCTGTGGTTAGTACGACTAGGTCAACGTCCTGCAACAACTACGGCCGAAGTTAGCCAACATGTAGACTGTGAAGATATCTACTTACATTGGGAGCGCTATGGCTATTCCCGTATAAGGTGCATCCAACTCCACCGACCAAGCAACACGAGAGGCCAAGCGAAGAGAACGCTTGGATAGCCTCCTTCGCTATCCTCAGACATCCTCCGTGTTTTGAGGTGTACTGTAGGGCATTGCTGTGGGATCGGACGGGGGAGGTTAGACCGCGTGGTATTCGAGGTCAAGAATTAGAATTTAACAATGCGGCTCGTCGCCACTGTTTATCCGATTCACGAAGACCGTTATACAGAATGCGGAGACCATCTTGCTCGATGAGTAAAAGAGCATTCTAGCCCTCGTAAAGTTCATCTTCTATCATCAAGTTGCTACGATTCGACAATTGAATTGAACTCTGGTTGCGCTTGTGGCTAGTCAAGGTTGCTGGGGATGCCTCAGTAATTTTGGGCAGACATACCCATATGCCCAGCTATAGACTCACATCCTGTGACAAGACACACTATCATATGTTTCATGATGATGGTAGGTGTCGAGTTGGGTCGACTTTAGTTCGGGCTTAGGTCAGATATCACAGTTTTTGTGATGTTTAGTGTAAGCGTGGGAAGATGCTACTCTTACCTGATGCCAGCCAACGTGGCTGCCCGGTAATAATTACGACCAAAACGGTAAGTTCCGTTTCAAAGCAGGTACAATTACATATACCGAGGCCGAATTGAGTGAACGGGATGTCGTGTCGAATATTCAGGGTTCATAGACGTCTGCAGAGAACGGAGAACGGAGTTGACAGTGGCCGGCTAGTGGCGATGGCGCTTCGGCGATCCCAGCAGCCACGTGATCGTGTAAAAGCCATTCCATATATGGACTGTGCCCGAGAACGGTTGCTTGACCAGCTCTGGTCACTCTGTGCGATGACCAGGTAAGTTTAACAGCATCCGTCGTGATACATCCTCTCAAGATCTCCTACCCTTTGATTATAGCTGGTGTAAAAGCCAGACATTATCTATGCGCTACAAACCGGCTCGCCGGGATCCGCTATCCCGGAAGCAAAGTTCGGTCTACCGTGACCCGTATCAACAAACTCTCCCCTGTTACATTCGAGATTACATTCGCTTTGCCGTCGGTTCGGCCACGCCTGGTCAACTCCATTGGTAGACTCGTACACAGTCCTGGCAATTGAGATGTACGGCTCCGCACACTCAGGTATTGTTAGCACTCGGAAAGCGTTCCGTGCCACTCTCCCCACGAAGCACACCCAGGGTGCGGTGGGCTAGCCGCATGAGGGTAATCCATTCACACAACGGCATACGCGTCTGCGATACGTTCGTGGAAGCTCTCCCACGCCATCAGCGCCTCTGCAAACCCGACTACCCAGCAATCGACCTCCCTGACCCTGGGGGGATGGCATACTCCCCCACAGTATGGTACAAGATTGCGCGTATCAATCGCACGGAACGCATAAAAACCAGCTGTTGCAGAAAAGTGCAGATGACTGCCTTTGCTGCCTTTCTTCTCCATTGCATCCCCGCCGTCTGCTCAGAAAAGACTTGGCCAATATGACCCGGTACTTCTGGCGGGTCCGACAGAATAAGCGTCGAAGAGAAGAAGGAAGGCCGTGTGGAGGCCATTGAGACCCTCTCATCTGCAGAAAGCACCCAAGATGTCGATTTCGGAGGCGATAGCAAGCTCCCACCACCGCCGAAGCTGACTCCTGAGCAAGAGAGAAAGCTTTACCGCAAAGTCGATCTGTGGCTTATGCCCATCCTAACGTTGATGTACCTCTTTTCGTTCTTGGACAGAGGAAACATCGGTATGTAAATACAGTCTCATCTTGCGCATACATTATTGACCTCAGTCTGGAAGGCAATGCGAAGCTACAAGGATTGACAGACCAGCTACATCTTACAGGCAATAAGTACAACATCGCTTTAGTGAGTTCTTTCGACGAGAACTACACGCTGCGGAGCTCATGCGACTTCCCACAGACAATGTATTTTGTCGTGAGTTTCTGATCCCGTGGGGTGTCATGCGACCTCCCCTGAGCGTTCATTGATAGCCGTACTGTCTTTTTGAATGCCCTGCGAAGTGCGTGTCTCGTCAATACTCTCCTACAGCAGCTGAAAGGACGCATCTGAATAGCTTGGTTTTGAAAAAGCTCCGCCCGTCAAGGTACGCCCCTTTGCGCTAGCTGTGGCTACTGAATCGCCTACAGACCCCGCGTAGATGGCTTCCAGGGATCACGGTGCGCTTACAAGCTCTTTGGCACACTTTGACAGGCGTAGCTAACACGTTTCCCGCCTGAATGCAGATTGTATGGGGGACAATAGTGTATGCATCATTCTCGTACCTCGAGAAGAACTCGACTCACGTGTTTTCTGATGAACAGAAACGCTCATGGGCCTGGATCGAAGGCAAGCGACTCTGGCGTCATCGTGTCATCTCTGAACTTGTACTGACACCCGACTGCAGCTACTCAAACCTTGTCGGCACTCGTATCGCTCTAGGTATCGCAGAGTCAGGGCTGTTTCCCGGCGTTGTGTACTAGTAAGTAGACTTTGGCGCAGTATAGCTACTCATTTTGACATTCATTAGTCTCTCGATATGGTATCCACGGCACATGCTCCAGTGGCGTATCGGTCTTTTCTATGGCGGCGCCACTACAGCAGGTTCGTGATATCTGCGAATGCGAATCAGTGCACAACATGGGCACTGACGTCTGTAGGTGCCTTCTCTGGCCTACTCGCATTCGGCATTTCGTTTATGAGTGGGACGGATGGGGATGCTCGGATGGTCCTGGATCTTCGTAATGCATTTTTAAGCTATTGCGTATCACACGGCTGAGTTCCAAAACTTTTCAGATTATCGAGGGTATAGCCACCGTCGCTGTCGGCATCCTCTCGTTCTTCAGTGAGTCCATCTAGGGGTCCCGTGATAATCTCGTCACTAACAACCCAATAACATCAGTTCTCGTCGACTTCCCTGACACTGCCAAATTCCTGACCCCCGAGGAAAAAGGCTTACATTATCTGGAAGAAGAGTATGATATGAGACCGCGATTCCGTATGCAGAGCTAATGTATTCATACAGAGTACGACAACTCTTCTGTCGGCGAGGTCGAGAGCTTCTCAGTAAACCATATTTGGGCGGCCTTTAAGGACTGGCAAGTATGGCTACAGATTCTCGTCTACATGGCCGTGATCACACCCCGTAAGTACAAGATTATGTCCACGCACTGTGCCTTATTGAACATTATTATTTGCGCCTAGTCCTACGGCATTTCGCTGTTCCTGCCGTAAGTACATCCCATGCTTACATGGTCGTAAAACGCTCATATATATGTGCCGTGTAGGTCTATCATCAACGGGTACGCGGATTTGCAAACCCTTTCTCCCTACGACACTCATGCATCAATGTTAGATTTGGCTTCGACACAGCAATCAGCCAACTGCTGACCGTGCCTCCCTACGTGTGCGCCAGTATGTGGTTTCCTTTTCCCGCATGGGAGCCCAAGATGACCTTCCCACCAACAGCAATTGTCCTACTCATTTTTGCAGTGTGGTCAGACCGCATCAAGATGAGATACCCGTTCATACTCGCGGGTTTAGTCATGTGCACCATCGGGTTCGCAATAAACATCTCCCATGCACCTATAGGCGTTCAAGTACTTCGGGACCTTCTTCGTCGTGTCTGGCTCATATGCTGCATTTCCTGGGGTCGTCGCATGGTAAATATGTTCATTATTTGGGCACCTGTCTACCAGCGATCTGATCGCGACCATAGGCTCGGTAACAACCTCTCGGGACAATATAAACGCGGGGTGGGCATGGCACATGCACATCGGCATCGGCAACTTTGGTGGAGGTACGTCGCACTATGAACGTTCATTGATCCAGGTGTGACACGGTCTGCAACAGCAATTGCCTCGAACATCTATCGCTCGCAAGACGCTCCAAGATACATTCTTGGCCGTAAGTATCACAGTGCAGCTATTGATTAGCCATTGACACTGCATGCATATAGAACGGCATTGAGCTCATGTTCGTCGGCATTGGCTACATCGCACCCCTACCTCTCACAGTTTTCCTCTACATGCGCATCAACGCGAATCGTGACAAGATTATGAGTGAGATGGAAGAAAGAGGCGAAAAAATTGGCCCCGAGCGAGTACGAGAGTTGGGAGACAAGTCTCCCGACTTCCGTTACACTTTGTAGATTCCTTCCACGAGCATGTCATTTCTTGCAACTCTCCAGGCCATACCGTGTCCTGATACCATAAATACATGGGAAAGCTAGCAATCCATGGTCCCAAACGTCCAGATTAAGCAATGTATGTATCGTCAAGAGTCCCAAGGTCACATCAGTCTGTATACCAGGTACGCCCAGAGCGCCAGAACGCCTCCGAGGGCGACGAGCACGCTCTGACCCCAGTCGCTCCAAAAGTCGTTTACGAAGAACACCGCGCGGAGTCTCGGCGATAAGCTGATTTGAATGTTGTACACCTTGCCTGGGGTGTCATCCGCGGTTTTGATGTATAACGTCTGCGCGCTCTCGTCGTACGTGTAGCTATCGTCGTCTGAGAGTCCGCGCACGATGACTTTGCTCCCATGCGCGATGAAAGAGGGACGAATATCTCGGTGAGGTTTGATCGTAATGGTGGGTGGTCTGCCAGGGGAGGATTGTTCACCGAGACCTTTTTCGAGTCTGCAGAACCACCAGGGACAGCCCACGAGAAGCTGAAATCGCCAGTATTGGTCTCGTACTCGAATCTGAGGGGAATGCCAGCAGTCTTGGCGGGGTAAGGCCGGACGATGGCTCGTAAAATACGTCCGCCGTTGTCCAATGTCGGCGCGGTTTGTTCATAATCGAGCAAAGACGCCGGGAGGGCACGCCGTTGAGCAAACCACGAGAAGTTCTCGCCGTTCCAATCGTCGCCGCGCGCATCGTCATTGTCGGGGTTATAATTCCACAGGCTACATAAGTATTGGTTAGTGTTGCTTGACTCAAGAACACGTAAGGAGTACTAGAACTTGAAGCCAACTAGTGATCGTTCAAGCGCGGTTAAAACAGCGCATCCATCATGCGCATTTGCCATTTGAAGTCTTCGCTCTTGAATGCCTCTCCATGGCTAAGTGCAATAAATCAGCACATGGCCAGACAATGTATGGTCTATCTTACTTCATGTCCATAGGTATACCGCATTCTCCAAGCACCACAGGCTTCTCCCCTAGTGATCGGTAACCCTCCTCGACGATATTGCGTATTTTGTAATGAGTAGTTTTCTCGGACACCGTGTTGACCCCAATAAAATGCCTTCAGCGGAAACATGCCCTACGGAAGATATCGTGAGCACAAAATCGCTTGTTCAGAAAAGGAAACCGGTGTACTCTGGACAGATCCTTGCACATTCACCGAGAAGTCGCGGTATCGCAAAAACGCCTTCATGAAGAGTGATTAAATCCTATAAAATTTTGAATGCGTTCAGACATCGGATATCGTACCAATGAAGGGCATACACTTATTCTTAGGCTGATATTTCTGGGGTCCAAGATCTCGGGCAAAACTAGGTGAAGGGTCAGCAGGTTCGACGTCCACAAAGAAGAGTCACTCACTTCGTTGGGATTGGCTCAAGGAAGACAAACTTATCGGGACTCGACACGCTTCTGACCCGATCCGCCCAGCGGCTCACAAAGGGGTAGTAGAACTCTGTATACCAATCGATCTGTCTATAGATTAGGCTCATACCCCTTAAAGTGACACATGAATATACCTTCTTGTTTGTCATTGGATGCTTCTTGAAAATAATTCTCCCTTAAAACAATTCTTCATTCTTGTTGCGGTCCCAGCCCCATACGCCATGCATCCTCCCAGAGACACTTGCCCTCAGTTGGCCCATCGTCGCGCCTACTTTACGCCCTGTTTGATTCAACACTCCAGAGGACGTGCGACGCGTTTGGCATAGGGAAAGAACGCGTCCAGATACCGACCTCGGTCGGATGTCCGGCGCCCAGAGCAAACGATTGTAGGCGCGTTTTGGCTAGGAGGACGCTATCAGGACGGCGTAAAAAATGAGTTGGTCACTACTCACGAACGTATCCGAGGTGTAGATCTGTGTTGTAATCGAATGCATGCAACGATTGTAGATCAACGTAACCTCGGTGGGGCTCGTTCATTATCTGCCGCAGACCATTATTTTTTCAAACGATCATGAATAAAAGACGACTTACTTCGAAACCAATTACTGCGTCTAGGTCGCCGACAGCCTTGGACAGTGGCCTCCCACGCACTCCAGAAATGCGTCCTGCAAGAACGTCTGAATGGACACTTGCTCGCCCTTAGCATCCGTGACCTTCAGTTTCGGCGCAAACACGTCCCCAGCCCAGAAACCAGGTCCTGAGATAGTGGTGAGGAAAGCAGTGAAATAGTATATGGTGCGGAACATACGCCATGGTCGCTGCGGCGAGCTTTCTGATTACCCACAAGGCCAGAGACCACGCTCCTCTTCCACATGTCCTCCGCCTTTTACACCTTTGAGCCAAGCCGCCTCGGTTTCTTCCAGATGCACTTTGAGGTCGAATCCAGTAGCAGAGAGGGTCCATGCGGTGCGGCCATGAGCCACCTGAATAGCGAGATCCAGACGTCCTGGTGCATGTTCGCGAATGTCGGTGATGCCGGTAGTGTGGAAACAGAGACAGCAGTGCACGTAGATATTCGAGATACTCAGTATCATATCGTCCTCTTGAGTTCCGTGTCAGTTAGCCAGAATGCATGGATCAATAGAGAGGACTCACGGCCCGGCGTGTTCGATAGCTTCCCATGTAACGAGGACGATGCGAACTTTACAATCATAAGTAACAAGCGTACGCCACATATAATGCTTTTGCCATATTACCAAAGGTGAATCCCCCTCTCCTCAAGCGTGCCAAGTGTGCAGGTGCTTGGTCTAGAGGAAATGGTCGATTGACATAAAGTCATGTGTTCCGGGTTCGGGCAGGGAATGGTCCGTGTGTTCGTCGTTGACGTGGGAAGGCCTTTCTTGCGGGTGAGTGAAGTGTGAGAAGAGATTGAAATCAGACACAGTCGTGCGTACGTTTTTGCAGTTACCAGAAAGATTAACTCCCCGAAGCTGGCACACGCGCCCTAACGCGTCCACGAAGTGACGACCATGAATACTGAGTGGGCCTCCAGTCGCATTCTTAGTCCAGCTATGCCCAAACTTTGCTTCATTCGGTGGCGATGAGACCTAAAGCATGTACCCTGGTCAGTTCATGTACGCTTTGAAGAGGCTTGGAACTTTATGGACATTACCGTAAGCTGACCTGTTTATCGAGGGTGTGGATGCCGTGAGGTAGAGTCGCGACCGCGTTCGCCATCCACGACAATGAAAGAACCCTCCGAGATGGTAGGGGAGTTCAAGAGTGATGAGTCCATTTTGCCAACACAGCTCGCTCTTGAAGCTCAAGTCAGAAAAAGTAGGTGTATGAGAGATCTAGGAAGGTATGGGCCAAGTCGCAGTATAATGCAATTTAAACGCTACGCACGGCGCGCACCAGATGTAGTCGGACCAAATGCTGGACGCGTTGTGGCCATATGTTGGTACCATGTTAGAAATTGGTCCAATAGTCATCCCATAGTGGAACAGAGTGGGACCAGTTTCTGCTCAGTCACAGGCGTCTCTGTCTCTTGTCCTCGACCACGGACATCGTCCATCGCGAACGCGAAGAAGGCTCTTACATTATCACTCGACTGTGTCTTTTCAATATGTCTAGCGTCCCCACCTCTCAAGAAGTACAACTCTTGGTACGGAGGACTGTGTCCATCCTCACTTCAAACGGACTGTCGTGCTGCCTCTTTGGCAGTTGGCAGCATGTACCTTGTACTGGGGAACAGTCGAACACCAAACGTAAGATTCTGGCCGATACGCAGTTCAGTTGTACTGACTTGTGTTTAGGATAATTGACATCATTGTGATGACGAAACAGTCATACAACTGAAGAGCTGAAGGCGCTTCTTTGCAAGGTCGAAGGGATATTACCTCCGGCCTTCCCAAGAAGCCCGGCGAGACTTATAATAGATTCTTTTCTATAAATTACAATCCAACTCAGTCCAACTACGGGCGATCTTGCAAGGTCGACATACTTATACCCGGAATTATGAACATTCCGATGCTGGCCCGCGAACAAATAGTCTGGATCGACCGCCTCCCCGTCCTACCACTCATCGTACTGCTTCTTCTGAAACTCCAGGGATGGTCGATCACCGTGCTTCGACCCGCTCGGACATGCAGCAGAAGCAGTACGTCGACATTTCGGGATATCAGTCCAGCTCGTGGCCACCGCAAGTTCATAAACGTTGACAACTCTCGATCACAGGCAACTTGGCTTCCTTCGTTGCTCGTAGCGATACCGAGCGCGCATTCACGATTGTACCCTCTTTCTCCGCATTGTGCGTCCTCTAAATGCTTCCCAGTGGAAAACCATTGGCTTTGACGTCCCGTGACATCTGACTATGACCATGCTACGCCGCACGAAGTTATCTTGTCTGTAATGGCCTGACATGCTTCCTCTGATGGTCTTGGCACCCCTGCGTCCTCAACTGTATTGATCTCTTCCTTCCCTCTGGGTGCTCACCCTAATGTGCTGCCTACTGACGAGTACCGCTAGATAGTATCGCTCATGTCGTCTGTCCCTACACGCCGCGAAAGGTGCCGCAGATACATATTCTTATGCTGCCCAGTTATTGTTACAGGTGACATGCACGAACCATCGACAATTCGACTGGCTTGCTCTGATGTGTTTCAAATTGGCCACTCTTCAGAATAGCTGCTATTTCGCGAACAAGTCTTACCGCCAATGCTCATCGCGGCAGCCATCCCTCTCATTTCGCGAACCCTGCTTCCCATGAAGCGGATCCCTTCTACGAATCAAAACACGATTATCTCCTGGGAGTGGATCCGACGAGACGCTTTCGAATTCTTTAACGGTCACCACCCCCGTGTGCAACCGTTGTGTTCCAGTCGTGATGGCAGCAGCTCCTGGTTTCTCGCCCACATGTGTTGTGCAATTTACAGCGGTAGCAAAAGTCACCTGGGTTCGGTGGAGGCGCGTTTGACGCCGTGGATTTGCCCACCTGTGAGTGTGTGGATCACTGACTCTCGCGATATTGCGACTCGACGACTTCAAGTTCCAGACGCCCTTGGTCGCCATTGAACATAAAACACGGTAACCCTAGTATTCGATATATGAATGTAGTTTTCATCCCAAACACCAAACTGCTTACCCTCCAAAGGCGAATAGGCTGTCTATTGCGTTCGAGACTGGAGCTGTAATCTTCGCGCCGTATTTTCGGAGGAGAGAGGCTCACCAGATGGGTATGTCATGGTTGCGCTCACCCGTGTTATATCTGACAAGCAGAGACATGTCTCCTCGATCCCAATACCCGGCGCAAAAACCTAAGAATTTATATCAGCTGCAAGTTCGCCTCATCACTCCGTGGCTCACATTTTGGTCTCGATGGGTAGCCATCTTCACTCTCCGCGTCTGCGTATATGCTCTTCAATGTCTCATCACCCTCCAGGATCGATCGCGAAAGGTCCGCCCTTCGCCTCCGACCGCGGATCCTCCGCACTAAAACCGTGGCACGGTCGTAACTTCTCCCCCATCCGTGGCGTCCTCCATTCACGCCAGAGCCATAGAATTCCGAGCTTGCCAATGTGGCCGGGCGACTGTCGTCACGGTGGCTGCGAATATGACTCCAATCAGTTTGACACAGATCGTAATTGTGATGGCCGGATTCTGTGCACCATGTATAGCCCCGCCAGCTGAATTCTTGCTTTTTGTCGGTTTGCGACATCGACGAAAACGTAGTATGGAAGTAACTTAGTATGTCTTCTGTTTAGCGAATTAAGATTCACGACCCTGGCGCCGTGTACAGCATCTAGCAACCATCGAAATGTACGGACAAGACTATCGACGGAACTCTCAAGTGAGCGCGATTCATCTGACGTAGTACACAAGCTTTTGCAACTTACTGTTCCCGATTTTTCCAGCAGCCAGCAGCGTTCTCTCTTGTTGTGCACTAACTCATGTACGGGGTTTTTGTACTTACGGTGCCCTGGTGAGTACCACCTAGGGATACACGAAAACAGATGCTGACCTGTAGTTAAATGTCCCAGTGACATGGTTTCCAGTCCGTGACGACGGTTTTCCAGGATTCGTCGACACTTGTGCCACATCTGTCTTCATAGGCTTTTTCTGTCAGGACCGCGCACTGGAGTGGAGATCTCAGTATGCCCACTTCGCCGCGACTCGCATGACAAAACTCTTACCGCCAGCACTCTAGTGCCGGACGATGTACAGATCTATCAGCATGTGCATCTGATGCACGTGATAAACGACCGTCTCGCCACCTTTCTCTGTTTTGCAACATGTCTCTGAACAAGAACTCTGGCTTGTACACTGTGGACAACAGAGCTCCAAGCTCTGGGACAGCAGGTTACGATTGTAGTACGTCGCACGAAACCGCGTGTTGCTCGCAGAAGGCAACGACTTGCTGTCAGGTCGTGCCAACACATTACCACGAAGGAACATTTGCGGCGCGGCTGCCTGTGCCAACTATCGCCACACGTCCACCGAGAGGCTTGTCTTCTTTGGACATGGTGACGATCTTGAGTGCTAAAGCGAGGTGAGCTTCATCCAATGTTATTCAAGGCTATTTAACTCAGTGTTGGTGTAGGTCCATTGCGCGGCGCGCGCGCGCCGGCCCGTCATGGCTTGCGAAACACAGTCCCATGTCAGCGTTCCACAGCACCTTCCTCGTTATCCGCACCACAACTCTGCGCCCAATCACTATGGCGTGAGAACGTTGAAAGGCGTGGTTTCACATTCCGCCTCATATCGTGTTCAGACATGGCACGGGACTGTCGTCGCTATCATGGCTCAGCCAAACAGGAAGTCATGCTCATCGGTGCGGTTCTAGAGCGACGCCCACGAGAGAGTAAAGTGCCAATCTGCTGTCCGTTTGGGACGCTAGTCCGCTCCAGGCTCCTCCCAGGAACCCGTCATGCTCCTTCGTTTATCCCACCCAGTTCTGTTATGTCTCCACGGATGGCTATCAGGTGTTTTCGCATCATCAAACTCAACGCGATAGTCTCCAAAAAGAAACTTTATAACTTTCCCATAGAAACCAAAGTCTCATGACCGCGTCTGTATAGAATCTGCGTCGGAGTTTATCGTGATTCAAACGCTGACCTGCGTCAGAATTGACCGCCAAAACATTCTAACACCGAAAGCTCTAGTCGCTCTATCCTAGCACTCGAAGTCAAAATTTTTGGCTTTCGACCGCCCTATCGATCGCGGCCCGTTTCGGGACAGACTAGCCTGCGACGCTAAATTTCAGGTACGCGGGGAAATATCGACATCGACTCTTGAGATTTATATCAGTCTCCTAACAATCATCATAGATCTTCACCCGTCGTCTACCCACTACGAACTCCCCCTGGAGGCTTGTCATCATGCCCTCCGATGATACACCAAGGCGTTCATTAATCGACGAAGAGAAGAAAAATCGAAAGTTCAACACGAAGAGATAGTACTCAATCCCCGAGACAACATTGCTTCCTCGAGTTCATGTCAGAAGGATGCAGCACTTGAAATCTTGGGCATAGATGCCCCGCCTGTCCATATCACTCTGGAGCAGGATCGCTCTGTTCTCAAGAAAATAGATCTATGGCTAATGCCTATTATCGTCATGGTCTATTTTCTACAACAATTAGACAAGTAAGCACAATCAAAGGCGAAGGAAATGACGCGTTGACGTAAAGACAGATCTTCTTTGTCATACGCGTCCGTGTTCAACATTGCTGGAGAAGCTCGTAAGTTAATATGGTCCATACCCTTTTCCCATTTACTCATGCCCTTTAATATCGTAATAGATCTCGTCGGTACACAGTACAGTTGGCTTGGCAGCATTGTCTACGTGGCACAAATGGTATGGCAGCCGGTCTCAGCTTATTTTTGGTGAAGCTACCTGTGGCCAAATGGTGTACGTGTCCCCTCTCTTTATCTTTTGTCTGCTATCTGACCGATGGCGTACTAGTATTCTTCAATGTACTGTTATGGGGCGTTGCTGTCTCTCTTGTACCGCCGCAGCGAACGACTTTAAGAGCCTGCTAGTAACACGATTCTTCTTAGGCATATTTGAGGCCACAGTCGGTAGGGGGGGCATCTCATTCTAACCCAGTAAAAACTCAAATCCCTGCGGATAGCGCCGTGCTTCATCGCGATCACTCAGATGGTAAGTTGTATGCGAGATTTAAAAATATAGCGAGCAGTGCTTATAATTTTGATAGTGGTGGAGGAGGCGGGAGCAAACTTTGCGTCTTGCAATCTGGTTTGCCGCAAACGGTGCAACCGGGATCGTGCGTTTTCACTGGCTTCGGCGTTGATTGCTAGGAATGCTGTCAATTGATGGACCTTCCACAGGTCGGCTCGCTCATTTCCTGGGGAATAGGCCACATTAACGGCAGGTTTACATCCTTACCAGGTGAATATCGATCATATCCTCATGATAGAAGCTCTGAACGGTTGTCGCAGTCCATTTTTCTTTTCATAGGCCTATTGACGGTGGTTCTATCACCGCTCGTCTGGTAACCCGAAACTCCAAGAAGTTTAGCCCATGACACCAAACGCTTATTCGGCGTTGTTAGGTTCATACTCCCGGATTCTCCGGTCAAGGCACGATTTCTTAGCCACGAGAAAAGTTAATGGCGGTTGAACGTCTGCGGGCCAATAACATGGCGAGAGAGCATCTTCTGAGCATTGAGTGATCGTACTGATGAGTTGCATAGGGAACGGAAACAAAGGAATGGAAATGGGAGCAGGTCTGGGAGCTTGTGAAAGACATTAAGACGTACCTTTGGTTTGCCCTGCTATTTCTGTGCGCGTAAGTGATGCCTTACCAACAGATTATTGAGCTTCACGTATTTATATTATCAGCCTCCCTAGTGGCGGGATTGGAACGTTTGGACCCCTTATCATCAAAGGGTTTGGATTTGACCAGGTCTATAGAACTCCCACATGTCTTGGACTTACCTGATCGTTCCAGCAGTTTCAGACTTTACTCTTCAATATTCCCTTCTCAGCCCTTCAAGTCATACTCATCGTCTCCGCTGCATGGATAGCGACGAAAATCAAACTCAAGTGGCCCGTAGTGTTCTTTCTCTGTCTCCCCCCGATTGCGGGGTCTTCCGCTCTTCTCATTCTAGGGGGAGGGGTCCGGAAATGCGCAACAAACTTCTCGGCTGCTACTACGTGGTATGCCCGTGTTTATTCCTACAAAAACCTATAACTAACAGCTTCATCTGAGACAGCTCTCTTTCTTCCCCACTCTTCAACCGATGCTGTACACATGGAGCAGTCAGAACACTGCCGGACATACTAAGAAAGTATGTACCACTGGTATGTATCTACTACGTACCACGGATCGGAGTGCTATTAACGTTTTTTTGTATTTAAGGCGTAGTGTTCGTCGCACAATGCGTTGGAAATGCAAGCGTTTGCTTGACTCCGTATAGATTCTATCTGATGGGGCGTTACACAGATCGTAGGACCGCTACTGTATACAACCGATGAAGCTCCCTTCTATCGTCGTGGGCTTGTAGCAGAGTGTGTTTCCTATACATGACTATATTGGCATCGCGCTAATGCTCGTCGCGTTCAGCTTAACTTGCTGGATCTTGCTGGCTGTGCTCACTCTGTGCGTCTCCTCCGCCGCCTGCAAACCACTAACTGCGAATCTTACAGCCAGTACAGAATCACTGCGTTTTATCTTTCTCTCCTGAACAAACGCCATGCCCTGACTCGCAAGCGCCTGGGGAAGACGGCGGAAACCGTTGACATAAGCCTGGAAACCACGGAAAAGTCCGCCGAGATCCGCAAAGAAATCGAAGAGAAAGGGCAGATCCGCGGCACGAATATGATCACACTCAACAGCAAGATCAACAGCTTTTTCGATGACATAACAGACAATTTGAACGAAGACTTTCATATATGTATTATGATGTACTAATCATTCCCTATGAGGTCACTATAGCGTTTTAATTGATGCGAGAAGGAATTTTTGGCGTTTTTCCAAAGCAGAATAATGAGCACTGAACCGGAAAAAAGTGTTATGTTCGGCTGAGAACATTTTTTACCGTTCTTATACCAGTCATAGGTACGCTATCCAATGTACTTTGCTGCTCAAAAGTCGAGATGTTACGAGTCGGTGATAAGACATGTACTTCAACACATCATTGAACATGCTACAATTACAACGGGCGAGAACGAGAAGCTCTCCAACTTCATTGACAAGTCTAGTGCTAAGGTATTAGCGACTCTAAAAAGCCTCAGCAATTATCGCAGACCATACCCCGACGGAGAAAGCAGCGGTTGTGATGCCAAGATCGATGCTTCGCCGTAGAGGGGGTGAAAACGCAGGTGGGGTACCCGCGCAGGCAACTGGCAAAAGAACCTATTAATAACTGGCTGTGGCACATCATCTTGAATCTGGGGGTCTCGGCACAGAGCAGTTTTGCGGTGCATGTCTGCGGCATCGGGTTTGCGAAGTGCGAAGCTGGCCGCTGTAGCGACTATTGACCATTTGGAGAGGATGAGATATTTCATCTAAAAATTAGATAGTGCGTGAACAATTCCGTGAAAGGGCAGGACTCGCAGTGGAATTGACGTACGATCAACAAGTATCAAGTATGAGCAGAAATGTGGAGTTGCACTGAGTGGTATGTGACACCGGTGTGTCTACTTAGAAGGAACGAGACTAACCAGTATAAAACCCTTTTATACGTCGAACCAGAAAATTGTCTACTAAGAGATCCTGACTCGTCGGTTGTGGAGGAACATACATTAAAAACACCCTGATCGCTTTGCTCATGCATAATTTCTATCAGAACTTGAGAAGTGTGACAAGTTGGACAGTTAATCACAACAGCGCATATGACGGTACATGATACTCCGCCTGAGAAAATACAGATCGCGACGTCAACGTGTGTTTTGAATGGATGGAAGTGTTAAATGTGATATTTTTGTGGTTCAATAATAGTACCGAGGACAAACAGACTGTGGGATGTGAGGTCCACCGGCCAGCAATATTGGTATCCGTAGGAGAACCAACTAAAAAAAACGAAAGAAAACAGACACGCCTCTAGGATCAGTCGATGAAAGTGATCGCACAGTGTTTACCATTAGTACATGTTACAGTGGTATTCACTGGTAAATGTGACACGGTAGCTCCTCAATGCTGATTCAAAACTACCGAAGTGGTTTATTTTGGAACAATACCTTTGGGCTTTACTAAACTATAGAGTAAAATACGACTGCAACATCAAATCATCACGTTTTGGAAACTTGTTCTCTTTGGCAATAGCGGACGCTTGATTAAATTCGAATTTAAGTGATCATTTACTAGCCCGCAGCTTGTTTTGTGTCCACGTACTTATCAGGTCTTCTTGCGGGCCGTTGTGAATTTTGAACCTCGACAGTTCGGGGAAGGCTATTAATCCAGGGCTAAAGATAGACACAAACCCATATGTTAAGTAAGCTTACATCCAGAAAATAGTGTATCTGAAGTACTATGCTCCTTGAGAAGGCTGATACACCGAGAAAGATTCCTACGGCATATAGCCAGGCCGCGGCTCGTCGGGTACTATAGTACTACTACCACACAAGAAACTCCACACAGACTGTCACAATTGAGTCATGCTCGGTGTTTATTACATTCACATGATGTACTTACACAAATACCCTGGGAAGCATCCAAGTGACCTGAACATGGTGTAACGTGCAGTCAGCAGTAGATTGTAATCCATGGCATCTGCCTGCTCCTGAACAATCGACTCAAAACGTTCAGAACATTCGCGCCTCAAGAATAAAATTAAGGTCGTTCAATGATTAACAAAAATAAGAGTAAATTGGACGACGTATCTATCTCGTCTTCGATGACAGGAGCACAGGGCAGATCATCGTTAGCATATCACACCCATAATATCAAGTTTTTTGGTATTACCGCTGGTCTGGTATGTTGACAATGACGACCGTAAGTAAGTTGCTATATGACGTCGTAATACGTAGCCTCTTCATCTTTTCGATGATTCAGTCGTGGATAGGTACCCCGATCGCAATGCGACCTGAGAGAGACTATCATGGGAAATCCTTGCCCTTTCGGTTTTGTAAAGTTCAGTTGTACGGCTGTCAAGGTTGAGAGGTTAGATGGCTTCCCCCGCCCAGAGTGTGTTGCCGCTAGTCTTCATCCCTCCCGTGAAAGTATCAGATCAACTTGAAGAAACATCAAACTGCAAGGGACTCCATTGGTCCCGGGGCAGATGATTGCAACGTCCCATCTTGTCACCTTGCACCACCACCGCTGCTGCTTCTCAAACTGATACGTAGCCTATATTTCTCAGCTTACTCATGGTATTGTTTAGGCCAGCCAGCGTTGGTTCGCGGATTTGACTTGTGCACCGTCCCCGCAAAGACGCTGTGGAGACATCCTACGAGTATAGAATAACTCCGGTGGCTCATATCATTCATGAGATCAGCGATACAAAACATTTGAGCGCGATAAGCTCAGTAGGACGAAATAAAGCAGGGGGGGGGGGGGAGCAACATCCAAGAGAACCCATCATTTCACAGTCTCTGGACCAGTGCTAGATGCGACAAGTGTAAACGTCTCAATTCTTCTTCGCAATCTGTAGCTCCTGGTCCATGGCTTTGAACAGCTCCTTCTTAAGCAGGCTATCGGGAAGTATGGTAACACTGCACGTCTGCAGAGCATGGGGCCAATACGGGATGACCGCAGGTAACCCACATCCGATGCACTGCACGAAATGCTTTCCGAACACCTCCGAGCTTGGCGTAACAGCGAAGTCTCTGCTTTGTGCGAGCCTGAAGCGTGACGCTTCCCACGTCCATGTAGATCGTAGACACGTTTGGCGCATGAGGCAGACGGAAGGCCTCGTCGAGACCCAAGGGCGCCGCTTAGCTGCGCAGGGGGAATGATTTGTGGCACCGTACGGAACGATGCGCGGAATGGGGTAGGCGGAGGAGTTAGCGAGCCGACAAAGTCTATTTCGGTAGGGCCCGGAGAGGCGGCGGAGACTGGGGGAGGACCGCACGGGTAAGGAGAAGGGGAAAGAGTGCGTTTGCGGCGTATGTCATATCAATAGGTCAGAAGCCGGTACACCGTCGATACTTGATACGTAAAGAGGGTTAAGGGTCATAACATTCCCGACATAGGTCGAGGGTAACTCACTTAGTAGGTTCGAACAGGTAGCGCTAAGACCGAACGTTGTTGCTGACTCTAGCGTGACTCATCCAGGCCGCTCCCATTGCGCTGGCTGCTGCAGCCCTCAAAGTCGACCATCGGGGTCCTATTCGCATGTTTCACCCATCAGCTTGAACGTCCTTTCTCCCCACCAGAGGACTTGATCTCCTCCTAGCACCCTATCCTGCAGACTTCTCCTCGTGTTGCTACCCATGCAGGTGATGAAGTGTTGAAATCCTTTTCGTGTAAGAGCTAGCGTCCATTCGCAACAGCCTTGCCCATAGGCCGGATCCGTGAGCACCGAGTAATCGTATGCGAATAAGATTTGGGACTGTGCAAGTAGCGTTTCGACCGCGGGAGTGTATCAGTGTGACTCAAAAGTAGATGGCGGCCAAACGTAGAACGAGTAATGCTGTACTGCGTCACGACGCAAGGCTCCTACCGCAAGAAATAGCTGTGGTTCCTTAAACCATATCGTAGCCTGAAAAGCTTGTTTAGGTACAAAGTCTCAGGTTATGGCACTGAGGGGGTGTGAGTTGTTTTCAAAGTCCTGCTCCAAGCACAGAGGCGAGTGTGGACAGAAAGTAAGGAGCGTGTGGGAATCTCAATTGTCTATGGTCACTGTTGGAAGAGAAAAGGTCCGGGGACACCCCATTTTGGCAAATGGAAGGCTTTTGATCCCTAACACGACACCAAATAGCATCACACCTGAGCGCGTGAGCCTCGGTAGCCCCTCCGAAACTGTAAAGATGTCGCAAAATGGACGTGAAAAGGCTAATGGTAATCTTTTTGTGGACTCAGGCAGAATATAATCTAATTTCACAAGCCATGACAATTGCGCCTAGGAGAAAGACAAGTAGAAGAGGGTGGAACCATTTGCAAGTTGTTGCTGGTCACGACATATAAGTAACTGAAGGGGGGAAACGCCACCGACGTAGACAACAGATGAATTCCCCTATCCCACACAAAACGCAAAAAATATGTTTTAACACACCTAGATGAGGCGTGCATGCAAAAGATTTTATAAGAGTTCCCAGTAACATGAAACAATCATCGCGGATTTCTGGTCCGTTAACATCTGATTTTACATGCTCACTCGGAGGGTCAATACCGAGACCCGAGGTAGTAAGGCGACGTTTCATCCCTTTTTGACCAGACTGAGCTCTAATTCCATAACCTTGAGCATCTCCTTCCGCAATAACACTATCTGGGAGTAGTCCAACCAGGGATGTCTGCAGCACATGGGGCCAATATGGGACAATTGACGGGTGTCCACATCCGATGCAGTGCACAAAATGCTTCGCGAAGGTCTTTGCGTCCGGCGTAAACGTCGAGGTTGGCATCGGGTGCGATACCGAGGTCACGCTGGCCGACATTCATGTACAGCGTCGACACGTTCGGGGTACGTGTAGCGCGGAAGTGTTCGTCCGAGCCGAGGGCGCCGCTGAGTTGCTTTCAGGAAGGCTTTTTTGGTCGCGCCGTACGGGATGAGGCGTGGAATTGGCAGCATGTTGGACACAGACCCGACGAATACGATTTGCGCGGGGCCGGAGAGACGACGCAGGTTAGGGAGGATGGCGCGCGTCAGGAGGAAAGGGAAGAGGGCGTTGCGGCGGATATCGGCCAGCAGGTCGGACGTGGCAGGTATCCCGTCTAGGCTAAATAGTTCAAACACTGAGGTCAGAGCAAGGCGAAACAATCAAAAATATGCGTACGTGTATTCGCGTGGCGGGCGCGCTCTCCCCGACATTGTGATGTGAATGACCAGGGTGATGTCCAGGCCTTCCCACTGGGCAACGGGCGGCCTCAAAATCAACTTCAGAAATCGTCTGCATCATGGCAACCATAGTCTGATGTCTTTTTCCAGTCCAGAAGATCTGATCTCTTCCTGTACTTTCTTCAGCTTCTCCTCATTCCTCCCGTGCAGAATAAGGTTGAAGCCCTTGCTGTATAGCTCAGTTGCAAATGCTTTGCCTATACCGTCGGTCGCTCCAGTAATCAAGGCGTAGGACTTGGGGCCATGAAGAGATACCGTCCGACACCAGATGGGCCAAAGTAGACGGCGGCCAGGCTGAGGAGAGAAATTGTTGCCCGTGCAGCAACGAAGGCTCCTGCGACAGACAGCACTTGAGTAATAGAGATCATAGAAGGAGCAAGGCCTATTGATTCATGCACGCGTCAAAAATATCGGATGGCTGAGCTTGGTCCAGGTTGAACAGAAGGGAAGGAAGGGAGAAGGTGGGGAAGACTTCGAGTCGGGCCCATGCACAAACCCCGCCATCAAAATGATGTGATTGCGGCCAAAATATCCCGAGCCACGATTGGCAAAGCGAGGACTTTGGATCCTAACACGGCACAAACAGCTGTGAGGAACTCCTGCGAACTTGGACTTATTATCTTGTGATTCCAGTAAGAGCCGGCCCTAACTTTGATTAGGTTATGTAAGAGACCCATCATACTTTGATTTGCGCGTCATACCGGCATGCAGCCATGTCTACGGGCAACGATGCTCCTCAAGCCGCTGCGGATAGTCACGTACCCAGCGCATGTTCAGTTATTTCGATTCACTCCTGAGCCGTATTATTAGAGCGTTTTGTAGTAAGATTGAGACATTCTGATACAGGTCATAGGTGTTTGTTTTTTATGTGAAAAAATTGGTCGCCCATTCAAGTAGAGTCTTAAGCCGAACCACATGTCGCAAATTTCCCCACGGGCTCACGAGAAGACCGTCTCAAGGACGTCTCAACGTAATAAACGCCCTATAGGGAGCCGATGTCTCTTTGAGACATCAAAATGATTGCCGGGCACGAGTTGTCTCATAGGTCCCCTCATCAGGCCCTCCAAAGGCCTCTCAACACGGTCTCAGGGCGTCTCGTGATCGCTCTCATGAGATATTTCGTACATCTCAGTGAGACCGAAATCTCTCAACTGTCTCACGAGCCCTCACAAGCGCTCATGGTCTCACCCCAAAGATTTTGCGACACAGTGCAGAATAGTGCCTGACCGCAGGGCCCGGCCAATCGACGAGGTACTGCCTGTCAGCAGCACAATAATGTATCAACCCACCCAGTCACGGGAGCGGCCAGCCTACTGTCCAGGACCTCCTTCAACTCGTTCCGTAGCCACGGCTGTCCCTCTCGCCCCCCCGGGCACGTTTTTGTCAATCGCCACTTCGATGCGCTGTAAACGCACTTTGTGCAGATGGCAGCAAGAGGCCGTCGAACCTGTCCCAAGGGAAGCTACACGGATACGTGCCAGCACGTTGAGCGGTCTGTCATCACAGCGAGTGGAAACAGATAGGGCGTTGTGACACTGAGCTTAAAGAACACGAGTCGCAGTTCCCCCTGAGAGAAGGTCGCCCTGCGCGCACAGAGTGCTCGATAACAGAGAGCGCAGCGTGGAAAGAACGAATGTCCAGTCCTCGGCGTGCTTGGACTCTGTTCAAGTTTGCACGGCGGTTTCTGCGCAAAAGATACTGCCAATGGCCAGAAGTCCACGAACCAAGGTCAAAATTTGGAAAGGCTTTTGCATAATGATGACTGAGCAGAGTTGCAGGAAGTGCCCGAGTAGCCTCCAATGCGCCGGTCTATATTCGAAAGGAATGGGGTGAGATGATCATTCAGAGAAATGCCTAGGGTAGACTGCCTCCCAACCATGCACCCCAAAGGGCAGCTGATAAGCCCTGTATCGGGCGTTGACGGAATAGATTCGCAAGCTGAGCTGCCTGCCAACCCGCCACCAAACACGTTCGCACGAATGAGTCAAGCTTCGGGCCAAATCTGAATACTTTGCGGCTAGAACATTTTTCAATCCGACGAAGGGCTTTGGGCTCGAGGGCATTCTTCAGGATACCCAGAAACGGATACTGCAATCTCTCGGGTCCATTGAAGTAATCAGTGACAGGGATTCGACCTCTAAATTTGGGCGTGTCCAGGGAGCGGTCTGGGGTGTCTCCAAGCAAGGTCGTCGACAATCTAAGGTTCGCGAAAGTGTGAGGCATGAATAGCAGAGGCATGAATAGCAGACTCTGCACTCGCGAAAACAGGGAGAGAACATCGAGCAGATGCTCCGAGTCAGAGTCTACGATGTCGCCGGAGTGACTAAGTTCGTCGCAGTTCTATGCGCTCGTACCCAATGCTCGTCTTTTCGTCGGGCCTGTAGATCTGGAGACGGGAGTCCCTACGCCGAGTTTTCAGGACACGTAGGTTGGGAAGAGCCTTCAGCAGCTTGCCTAGAGCGTATCAAGGTTGAGGTGCGTCCAGCTACACCCCGTCGACGAGCACCCGAGGCTCGTAGAGACCAACTCGTGCAGTACTGGCCGCGCGCGCGTGCATGTCTCCATGAACTGGAGCAGATCCTCGAAGCTCGCGGAGGACGCTGTCGTGGTCCCAACCATTGTCTGTGTGGTTTTGTGACATTGCGATTTATGAAAATCGAATCTTGCGGAAGATGGTCGTTGTGAGGCGGGGTGCACCCAAGAGCGACAGACAAGGGCACAAGCGGCCAATGCATTCTTGTCTGTTATCTAGGGTGTGTGAGGATTTCTATGACACACAGGTCGTCGAACAGCCCATGTCGTCTGTGACGTTGAGATTTGGGGAGAGGGGGCCATGCACAAGAATGAGAGTGGAGGTACAGGTCACATTCATTGCAAGACGCGTGCATTCGAGCCCTAGGGCGCTCATGATCTCGAGTCGAGACGTGCTCGCAGCCGAGGGGCAGAAACGAACGCCCAGGACCACACTGTTAGCGAATCTTAGACGCGGTTTTAAATGTTAATTGGCTAGCAGTGAGAGAGTTCATGTGAATATTATCCGTTGAATCAGATACAGTACAGCTAGGGTCGTAAGCCAGAAGGAGCCAGCAAGGGGTGGCCGATAACCTGCCACGCAGAGGTCGTGAGGAAGGAAGAGGAGAGGAAAGTGCCGTTGTGCGCACGAGGAATCAGGAACGTGCGCAGAATATGTAGTACGTATGACAAGTGACTATGGAAGAATGTCCATGTGGATGAGATGGCTGGAACAGCTCACAACGTGCAGATATGTCTAACGGGATAGACGACCATACGTAGAGCGAATGAGGGAGAAAAGTAAATGAAATAGTCAAATTTAAATGTCCCTGACATATCGTGCAAGTTGAACAGTGCAGCACTTGTCGGAAACGCAAGGGCTATGAAGAAACAATCGGTCAGCTGTGTCCATCTGGAAGGTGTTGTACGATGTGACTTACGTATCGCAATCAATGCGCAAAGATGACGACTGGAGAAGGTATGTACACAAAAGCCGTACTTGATCACGATCAATCGGCGCTGTCGCATCTCTGCTTGATCGAGTACAATGGTGCAGCGAATCTGTTTCGACGGCCTCAACCAGACTGAGAAAGCATTCGTCAACAAAGAAACATGCCTCAGCACCTAGGATGACTTACATAGCATGGTCGAGTGGCACAGCGGTCCATGTACGCGACCAGGATGGGTGGCACGGTCAGGATGAACAAGAGGATCGCGTGGCAGGCGAGGAAGTCAGCATGCCCAAAGCGGGACCAGCTTCAATGATCTTTGACAATTGAATACACAAGCATAGTCCCCCCCCTTCCTCGCGCCGGGGACCCGCGCGGACATGGCGTATGTCTCACACAGAGAACCGGCGACCGTACCAATTTTGCCAGTCCACCATCGGCACTGGTTGGTCTCATCGTGCTTGAATTCACGAGACATGTACACACGGAGATGAGGACCTTGTGGATGGCGCGTTGGGACTGTAAATGACGGAGATGAGACCCCAAGGACGGCGTGTGACACATTCCACAATCGAGGAACTGGCCGTCTGGAAGAACCACTAGGCGATGGTGAGCCACTGATACCCAGTTAAAATGCACTACACTTACCAGGACTCGAAGAAGGCGATCATACCGAGAACACCAAGGGAGTGTGCGATGAGAGGCATGACCGAAAACCGAACTTCGGGTACTTGGTGTCAAAGGAATGGACCAAGGAAGAGCGAGAACATGAATAAATGGATGAGGGAGTACGGCACGCGTTCCAGACGATAGGAACACCATATGGAGACGACCGCAATACGGATGAGCGGGGATGAGCGGGCACTGAGCGTCACTGTCGACGTGTCTGGGAACGAAGCGTATGACGAACATGTAGCAGACGACGATAGAGGACGGCCCATAGACAACAAGGGAATAACGAATACTCGGAGAAGCTGACCGCGCGGCGCCATCCTGCACGAGGAGTGGTCACCTGACATGCTTCTGTCAAGATGGGGTGCCCAAGGCCGCTTCACTTATTGTAGACCGTAATCATGGTAAGTGAACAGCCGACGGAGTATCCGCTTCCAAGAGTTCGAGTAGTGAACGCGAAGTTACCACTGGTTCAATCCAGCGAAGGAATCTATTATCGTAATCATTGTCAGCTTCTGGGTCAAATCCGGGTAGCCGGTATGGGCTACATGTAGTCGGATGAATGAAGTCCGCGAACGAGAACTGGTGCGGGGTGAAGACGAAGGGCGCGATGCACAACGACAGTACCGACAGCCAGAAGTAACGTAACCCCAGCCGGTCCGAGTGTAGTGCACATAGAGAGCACATGACGAGGACACGTAATCCAAGGTAGATGGACGGGGACCCCGCCAACAGCGCGAGTAAAGAATGCTGAAGGACAGATTCTCGTGACGCGAAAACACGACCTGTGGCGATGGAACCGCAGCACCAACGAAGGACAGGTTGCTGGCAATCGATCATGCGATGAGATCTGAGTGGAGAAGACTCGAAGCGGCGACAGGGAGCCGAGGGCTCGCGAGAACGCTTCACGGCCTTCCACAGTGTCCACACGTATCAACATGTTCTAAGAAACAGAAAGGGGTCAGAAATCCAAAGATGCATAACGCCGACGCTCACCTTGCAAGAACGAGGCAGAAAGGGATCAGAATACAAGGAAGATGCTGATGATAGAACGTCGATCCACGAGAAGACGGGTGACAGAGATATCTAACAGCCATGGAGCCCGAGGAGCTGGCCAGACGACGCAGTATTTGCAGATCGCCAAGCGCGAGTTGAGGGTACCTAGGAACACCACTGGCATAACGAGATCAGCCGTGACCGACGTAGATGCCAAAACCACTTACTTGTCAACACGACCACCTCGCACCGAGAAAAATGACGAGCACATGTTGTTTGATGTGGAACGGGATGAGACGATCGTAGTAGAAGGTAAGGAAGCGGTCGATAAGGAGTGCCGTGCGATGAGTTAGTAAGTACTCGAGACGTTGAGCCTCTGCTCGCCCATAACCCGAGTTCCGTGATGCCTTGGTCTGGAAGTTGAGGATGGTGCCGAGAACAAGATCACGACCCCTTTCCGCACTGGTAGTACTCCGTGTGCTTGATGCGTCCACCACGTTCCGAATGCATTCATACCAGCGTAGATATCCTCGTTCAAGTGCAGACCCTTCTGCGCCTTCGAGATACCACCGCGGGTCGTCATGTACAAACGCGTTGGAGGAAATCAGGGTGACCGTAGTGAAGTTTTCCGCGATCCACGCGAGCGAGCGTCGCAGCGAGAGTACCCCGAACGTCTGCTCTTTGCACAGCCAGCACCAAGTCACCGAGGATACACCAATGTTCTCCGAGAATATGTTACTCCGCGCCTCGCTGGCACACCTCACGATGCGGCAGTACGGGGAGAGTTCTTGAAATCCTTGGTGACCCCATTGCACGCGTACTGGGCTCGTATGAGTTCGAAACATCCCTCGTACTCGTCGAACTCGCCGAGGACGTTCCGAATCTTGGAGACACTCTCGAGGTAGTAAGTATATCCTGGTGGCATCGATGAGCGCTGGAGGTATTCACCGCGGTAGAAGATGATGGATGGCGTCGGTCTCTGGTTATCCGAACTTTCACGTCTCCCGGAGAATGGGATTTCCAGGAAGCTCGATGCGGAACTTCGGGCGTCTGCCGGCGACCGTCTCAGGTAATTGAACCTCGCAGGAATGTCCGTCGATGAGGTACAGAGAAGAGACGGGTGATCGCCACCCTCCTTGCGTGCGAGGCTGCCCTCCTACCGAGGTAGGCTGACATCCTGGAGGGGTCCGGTCTGTATGCACGCCAGAGGCAGGAATCTCCGGCGTTCATCCTGCCTCCTACGTGCGCGTTAGTAACTTCGAGTATGTACCGTCCTGCTCGCGATACGTTACGAACTGTAGGACACTTCCTGCTAGCAATACGTTCCCACTCGGGCGCGTCGGAGATATAGTCGGTATTTCCTCCGCCGGAAAATTCTGGAACGACTTCGGGGTGTTCATTCACGAGGTATAGTAAGTCTTAATGGCCTTTCCAAAAGTTATTCATCAATTGCCGGAGGGACCGTACGGCTAGAGCGTCCTGGATCACCCGGAGCGGATAGCCCATAATACGGGTACGAATACCGTGGAACTCTAGTGAAAGCCGTGCGCTCTTGAAAGGACCGAGGTGCATGGCAGTAGAAATAGAAGGTCCGTCGGCCTTAGGATCTGGCCCCTTTCTGGTCCCACACCGAACGGTGAACTAGGGCCGTGGTATATGGACGGGCATACTCCGTCGGGCCAAAATCTATGGTGTCCTTGACGAGGTTGTTCCCCATTTCAACGGGGTGGCAGTTGTATTGAAGGTATGCGCAAAAGAGTGACCTTCCGGCGTGTTCTGATCCTCCCTCAGAATGATTCCGCGCAGCGCCAGGGAGAATATCGACATACATGATCGGTGAACATTGTTCGTTCAGTTCTCGAAACCGCAACTAACCTTCTCGCCTATAGTGCGTGCGTCAACACGGTGAAGGTTGGCATAGACATCCACGGAAGCGGTTCGGAATGGCAGTTGAAAGAGACTGAGCAAAGAACGAAATCTACGTTCCGCCTCGTACGGGGGTGAAGAAATCGCCCTGAAGCCCTTGTCGTTCTGAGAGATGGAGAATGCCGGCGGCCGAACATACGCTGCGTCTGTTCCAGAGTCGACCTGATGATAAAGGCGCTTTTGCAAAGGGCGAAAGTGGACGAGCAGAGGTTCTCGGTACATTAGAAAGATGATCGCGTTTCCAAATTGCGAAGACGAGCACCTAGATAAGAGTGGGTAAGCATACCATCCGCGTTTGCGTTCATAACCATAACTCACCTTTGGGCTTGTACTTGACTTCCATATCACCTGCCGTAGCCAGGAGCTTGGAGTAAATACGCCTCGGGGAGCCGCGTGTAAATGTCCTTCCACAGGGTCCCAACATCGACAAACCAAGCATTGAACGAGCGAGCGATACTGAACACGGTTGGTTCCAGATGATCCACCACAGGACGTGTCCAGGAAGTAGAGGACGAGGTCCATGATGTACATTATCGTTAGTGTGTGAACGCCGCCTGTGTCCTTTCCTGCATAGCGCATTGCCGAAGTACGTTGTCATTGCACGCCTGGACCTCATGCCAACCATCACTCCTAATTGGGTTCCGGAAGCCTTGTGTCAGGAAGACAAATACGACTCCGTGAACTTGCAGCCGAAGACAAGTGCCCACAATAGAAGCGACGCAACGCGGGCGGTCGGCTTCAATGAAGGATAGCTGGCGGTGAATGTTTGGCTGGCGAGGTACTTTCTTGACTTTCCGGCGACCCGGTCGCCGAACATACGACCGGAAGGGAGTGGTGGCGAAAAGATAAGCGTGGCGATGACAGAGATGAAGAACTGCACGATACCGAGGATGAGGGCCAGGTTACCCGCCCGGTGAGTTTGCTTTCAGTCAATGGCGATGTAGAATGTGGGTCCGGCAGTTAGTCCAAGTGTCACGATCAGGAAGAGCAGTTCGTCGTGTGAGATGGGATGTGTTTGTTCCACCGTGGTAGGAATGTAGGAGAACTCTGCGAGAGTCGCACAGATCATAATGACCGTTGCGACAGCGCCACCCAATGCCGTTGCGGACCACCGCCATAGGCACTGATTTGTTGCCGTTGTAGATCGTTGGTGAATTGTAAGCCGTGTAGAACCAGTACATGGATATGTGAATGACCCATATCCGGTTGAAGTTCACCAGGAGATGGCCAAACGACCGCTTCTCGTAGTATGGTCTTGAAAAACACTCGGTTCCAATCGACCTGGCTGAAGCGCATAAACGCTGACGCGCTGAGCATCCTGATAGGGCGCCAGATCAACGAGACGCGTCTAGGAGGCGACATCGGTTAAGTCGACATGTCAGAAAGTACGACTTCTGAGCTCACCTTGTCAAAGAGAACTATTCTGGCGATGCCTTCAGGATACCAGAAGAGTTGGTTTAGTCGTCGTAACCGATGATGCTGTCATGGTCCTTCTCCCGCCGGACGAATTTCCCACCGACAACTTCGTATCCTTGATCCCGGATAAATCTGTACAAGGGCTTGACGACAGAGTGCAGGTAGAGGCCTTCGGGGACGGCCTCGACTCTGTTCTGACATTCCGGCGATCGGTAATAGTCGTCCGCGCACTTGAAGATGAAGCAGAGACACTCCGGCACGAAGCGCACCTGGGCGGCCTCGCCCCAACACAAGAGCCAAAGCGCGATCTGTCGCATGCGATCATACTGCGACATGTTGTTCATAGCCTGACGCCAGCGATCAAGAGCGGTATTGAGCGACTTCTCGTGTGCGTTCTTTTGCTGCGTCCACCACGCTTCACGGACTTGAGCCGTTGCAAGCCGGGGTTTTTGCGTGTGACCGACGGCATCATCAAGGTCGAGCTGCGCAGCAAAGTACCACTTGCGATAGTTCGCATGTTGCCCACCAATGTAGTCTGCGCTGTAGCGTGAGAAGGGCTTGGTTTGGCGACATGCGCGAGGCGCGGCGGCTGTCCAACAGCTGCATGGTGAAATCGAACTGCGGAGTGTGAATAGGGCGCACACATGAGACGGATTCGAGGGATACTTACCATATTCCGCATCGAATCTCTCTGAAAGCCGAACTTGTTCGTCAAGTCGAGGAAAATGTCTTCAATCTCCTCCTTAGAAAGTGGTATTTGGCGCTCTGAGCCCCAAGCGGGATACGGCTCGCGGCTGCCAGGTCCCGAGTCGATGAAGGTCGGTGTGGAGGCTTCAGAGATGCCCATGCTGAAGTAAAAGCGAGGCGGCGGGCCCAAAGATTCTGACGAGGGGGTATACTTTTTGACCATAGACATCTACGTCGGAGTCTGTGTCCGGTTGGGCTGGCAGGATGGTCAATACACGCGGCGGCGGCAAGGTAGCCGGATGGCGCTGTGGTACTCACGACCGTATACTTTCGTAGGGGCCATTGTGCTCGTAGTATCTGTCGTCGTCGTTCACACGTTGCTACTGTCCGAGCCATACGTGTCGCGATTGCCTCGGCCATAGTCGTGTTCAGAGTCGTTATCGTAGTAGCGAGGGTCAGCGGCTTGGGCGTTGCTGAAGGGTCGTGGGGGTCGGAGGAAGGGGGAGAGGAGGAGTACATGCCCTCATGGCTGCGTGAACCCGAGCGGGGCGGCCATGGCGACGGGCGGGGCAGCGTCGTCGTTGTTGTTGACGGTGAGGGAAGTGTGTGAACCTTTTTCGAAAATGACGAAACGAACGAACGAGGCAAAGCGCCTGCGGACTTTGAACGACAAGCCCACTTTAGGACATGTCAGCACACCCCTTTATGGGCGGGCAATCCTGTGCAAAACTCCACCTCAGCGTTTGAACCAGATCTTTCTGCAATTTGCGATTGGCCAGCAATATTTCCTCCGCTTGTATTTCCCGTCTTGACGTCGCCGCCTGCGGTTGACGAGTGCTAAGAATAATGAAAGTAGAGGATTTGGGCCCTACGAGGCCTGTCCAAGCGCAAGGCTATATAGCGTGGATAGCGGCGAAGCAACGGTGGAACCTGACTACAGCCTCGTGAGTGCTGCGGCAGGGGGGGGGAAACGAGGGAGATTTCGCAACCCTCCTTCGGCCTGTGTTGCCGCACTTCCATCATCGCCATGGTCAAATCTTACAGCAGGCGTATACAGTTGTGTATTCCGGACACTGGTCAGTTGCCGTGTCCGCCCCGGACAGCCACACGTCCTCTTTGGGTTTGCAAAGGGCATGTCAGCCCGTAGCCTCCTGAACATCATGTGTAGCTGATGTGTAGCTTGATCGTGAGTGCCTAGTACAGTCCTGGTCAGTTGACATTCTATCGAGAAGGGCTGAAATTTTGCGGAATCGAGCCCGTTGTAATTCAAAGCGGCTTATGACAGGACTTGAATTTTGTGGGCTGTCCGGCGACAGATAACCCACATCAATAATAGCGCAGTAACGCGTGATATCCATTGCGACATTGCACAGATGCAATGTCGGTTTATTCGACTGAAGATACCCTTGATGAACCTGCAAGTCTTCCTTACTTTGAATCTGGAGATCGTCATAGTCCTGCACTTGGCAATTTTAGTTTTGCAGGCAGTTGAAGGATCGGATGCAGAGCCAAGGGATGGAAGGTCCGCAGAGCCTGGCTCTCCTAATGTGGCAACAGTCATCGCATGAGCAGATGGGACATGTGCGTGGTTTCCGCCCAGAGTTATGCGCGGAGACTCTTCGTACGTTCTTCGTCGTACGTCCTACTCGTCTCTGCGTTTTGAAAGTCAAATTCAATGCGCTAATCATGTTTCTGTCGCAGAGAATGCCATTTTGCACCCTTGGCTTGAGTCACCGCACAGACACGATTGGCAAAGGGTTTAGGTACACTGACGGACCTATAGAAGTCATAGTTTATGCAACGTGAGCGAGTGGTGCGTCTTTTTCCATGCTCTTCAAGTCGAGACACGCAGGAGACACGTTGTCATTGTTGCTATGGCCCATCGAATTTCCAACAGAGAGCAGCAGGTCGGTTTGAGAGATGTCATGCATGAAACATGCTTGACCATACGGCGACGATATGCTCTCATAAATGAGATTGCAAAGTGTGTGTTGCTCATCGGTTGGTACTTGGTCGGGGCATTCCCTGCTAACTCTCTACAAAACGCGCACCTTAGTCTTCGACATCCGTTACGTGGCTACAGTGTATATGTTAGGACTGTGTAGACTCTCCATGGAGCCTTCAGTGCGCCTAGACACATGCTCGTAACACGGTATCAATAAACTCGGCATCCGAGAATATCAATGGACTCAGATGACGTCACTTCGACTTGATTGAATATTCAATTCGTTTTCACGAGTTTGCTTCTTCAAAAGGCTTCGTAAAATCATTTGAGGTATCAAGTTGGCCATTATGGACTTGATTTAACGTCACATGCGACGACCAGATACGCAATGAGTAGTACTACCACTTGATGACTTGAGTGTTCGGACCTTTCCGGAGCCCGTGACTCGGAGTACTAAGAGTTTTGGATATATGTCGCAAGCAAGCCGCATCATGTAGCTATAGACATTATAATGTACCTATAGCACAAAGCAAGGATAGAGAAAATCTACTCGGTCATTGACTCGTGGAAAACACTAGAAATGCCACTGGCATAGGGGTTTTGTTTGTGCATGTTAGGATCTAACGCCTCTCATTGCCATTTGGAGCACCGGCGGCTCTTCCCACATTCGCCGCGCCATGCATGCATATGATGATCCTTTGTTTCGACTTTGCAGAACTGACTTTGTTGACAATGGTGTGCATCTTACCTTAAACGGTGCTTCTCGCTCTTTACAGACAAGGAAGGACTCGGAGGTTTGATTCATCACGCCACCCCATAAATTCGTGTCCACTGATCATCTCTTCAAAGTGGATATCCATTCAACCCCGTCATCATGAAATGAAACGGGGGTCTGGTGAAGGAAATCTACTCTCGATGGCTTCTAATGACTGGGTCTACTCAATACCAAGAACCAAACACAGTCCACAGGTTAGGATCCGGGCATAGACAAGGGAGGGAGTAGCCTCACTCCCCGTACTCCTGGACCACCAGTACCAGAGTTCCGCACTCCGACCTCGCGTCACTGCAACTTAGAGGGGAATATACGTACTAGGGATACACTTTCGCATCATGAATGAAGACTATTTGACTGCGGTGATACTGGAAATTATCCTTGCAGGTGCGTGTTATCGCCAGTTTTGATTAAAGGGCTATAATAACTGCCGTAGTAGTTGGTTATACGCTCTGCGTCATCCTTGCGATCCGAGGTAGGATATTGGGGTATGTTAAAATTCTGCCATTCAAGTAGTTGGGCTTATAACAGTCACCTCACGAGCACACATAACATGCCAGACAAGTTAACAAGAGTGAATTTGGGACCCGTGTCATGTATCCCTACGGAGCCAAAACCAATTCGAGCAATCTTACAAATTGAATAACGCACTTCAAACGCCTGGAAAGCGGTCACACAGGCATGATAACACCAAGGATCATGGGTCCAGCCAACCGACGCAGGAGGAGATTATTTAGAAACCGGTATCGTTACAGGGGTCAAGACGGCACAGCAAGGTGAGGCGGAAACGGATGGGATGCAAGGCATTATGGGGTGAGGAAAAGCAGGCAGCGTTACGGTTCGATATCGCCGACACGGGTAAGAGCCGCCCGCCGTTTCTTCTTGGGAGGCTCCTGAGTGGCCTCAGAGCCACGTTTCGATGCAGTGGGGTTGCTTGGTGCGGGTGCGTCGCTGAGCGATGACAGCGAAGGGATGTTATCGTCAATGCTCGCGGCAGGTGTCAAAGGGGGTTCGACTGTGCGTTTCATTGGTACTATAGGGGTCACTAGTGGTGACATGGACGGCAACGCTACCGACGTTGTGGACGGGGTCGATAAAGGAGTTGCTACCGTAGATGTCGATATTGGGACAGAATTATGGTGGGCGATAGTTTGCAATTGCAGTGTTTGTTGTTGGGTGTGGTGTGCCGGAAGGATGTCGTCAAAGACCACAAGAGTACAATATCCATCCGTGATGACAGAATAAGACATTGCCCGTCAGGGGACCTAGATCAGCAACTCCATGAATAAATATGAGCGCGGAAGAGCGATAAAACATACCAAAGCCATGTCCGTGAACTCGTCATAATGGAGTTTGGTAAGTAGACAAACAGGTCCTGCTTGCTGTGTGTCGTATATCGTGACGGTGTCCATGGTGGCCACGGCGCTACCTAGAGCATTCGATATGGTAAGGCAAACACGGATGCTGTAGCAGAAGAGCCAGAGGTGAGCAAAGGAGTAGCCGGCTTTGATGCTGCAGGCGTGGGAGGTCGCAGAGAGTCAGTTGCTGAGAGAGCCGGCGACGGCATCGTTACACTCTGCGGTGTGGGAGGCATCCGAGGTGAGGGGGCAATAATTGGTGAAGTCATGATTGAAGGAGGCGTTGGCTTCTTCGGAGAGTCAGTTGAACTGTCGGGGGTCGGGGGCGGGGGCGGCTTGGCGTCTGTCATAGTCACGTCCACGGACTTGTCAGACCCTCTCTCTACAGTGATTGTCTTCGGCTCCCCAGCAGTCTCCCCATCGACCACACCCGATCGTAGCTCGTATAAAATTGGAGAAAACTTGACTGCTACGCTGGCCTTCTTGTGTCCGGGAAGTCGAGCGATAGGCGGGCGTGCAAAATTGGCGCGGGAGTATATATACACAGATGATGGTGAGGGTTGGGTAATATTATCACCAGAAGGATGGCCCTTCCTCCGCCGCGCGCAGCTGGCTCGTCGACCGTTTTTGGATGATCCAGGTACGACCGAAGGGTCCTCGAACTGACCAGCAGGAGTGAGAAGAAGTCCACCATCCGGGCTGAAGGTCAATCGACGGAAGAAGTTCGTGTAACTTTCGTCGCCGTAGAGCTTAACCGAATTCCACGACGCGGCGATGGGCATCCTTATTGCTGGGAGTGCGGGCATTGGGGATGGGGAACGGGCATACCGGCTGTGGGTTGCCGGTGACCCAGGCGCATTCGAGCCGCTGAACGACGATCGGCGGGAAGAGGGGCGCTCGATGGATGGCGGTGGGAACATCGTCGTAGACGGTGTACTCGGCACTGACGGCGTAGGCGTTAGTAGTGGAGGGTGTTGAGAGGAAGGTGTCCCGCTGTCCTCCTTCAACGGTTCTGAAGCGCTGACGGACTCGATATCGCTAGTCGTCGATTCTCGTCTGAACAGACTCGGACGACTGGGAGTGCGACTGTGACTATGACTCTGACGATGCATCATCTTGGTGTTCTTCCCTATGCATGGACTTCGAGCGTTCCTGACTTGTATGTAATGCTGTAGATGTGCATCGATCGGTCGCTGCTTTGGGGTTGCGATGTACTCGTCCAGAGGATCCCAAGTGACTCCTTGGACGTAGTGACTGTGTTCAGCAATCTCATGTACACATTTACCTTGAACAGCGTAAGTGAGCAGTGAGAAATGGGATGTAATAGGCGATTACCTTCATTCACCGTGAATATCCTTGCGCAATTATCCGTACTCCCAGAGATCACATACTCTCCTGAGGGACTCCCAAGCGAGATCGTACACTTGCATGGTTGTACACCTAATCGGACACTTAAGCCTGGTTCTGGGCGTAGGCGTTAACGTTGCTCACCGGAATGTAGTCCTGGGTTTCCAATGCTCCTTCTCGTATTGCAAATCCTCAGGGTAAGATCGCTGCCATATGCAGCAGCATGAGGGCTGGTTGTTGGTGCCCATATGATGATCATTCCATCTGAGTTAAGAGAGTTAAGCCAAACGAGAGCTATACGACACGTCGAAGACATACCATCTCCCGCGGAGGCGATAAGCTCCCCTACAGTTAATGAGTCGACCGATCGCGCAGGACGCGTCGAACACGTACCGTTCGGACTCCACCGTACAACGTTAACAGCTGCAGAATGACGACTGAGGGTAGCGAGGTACTCGACCCTCGGTGGCCTCCCGCTCCTGTCTCGGCCCCCGCATTCTCCTTGACGGACGGCGGCATGATGTTTGGATGAACCATCCATAACTATGGCGGCTTACCTCTTAGTCTTGCATTTACACCTTTCAGGGATTCGAAACATACTCTAACATGGTTGTCTTCGCCACCTGTGGCCAGTTTGTATGACTGGCTCACAAAGTTCTTGTCCTGGGTCGGGCGCGCCTTCTTGAATGAGACGGGTTGGAAGTCACAGGTGGAAATAGGCTTGCTATCATGCCAGCGGATTTCAAGAGTCTTGACGCGCATTGTCGTTAGCGTAGAGTACAACAAGGGGACATATAATGAGGGAGGGAGGGAGGGAGAGTGTTATGAGATCCAGCCAACGACGATTCCAGGGACGTGGACTTAATTGAATGTTATTTATTGCCGATAAGTCTCTGGTAGGTAACAAATCCAGGCTTACTCGCTCACAACTTAAGTCTGGCACTGTCCACAAAGTTGTCGTTAACTTGTCTACACTGTCATCAGCCCAATTAGTTAGCCTAACATAACTGTCCTTTGAGCCAGGTTTGCGAAGAGCCTTGCTAGTGATTGGCAGCGGCAACAATCGTGTAGATTCACGCGTTCCTGGAGCAAACCCGGGTTTAGATCGCTGAGGTTGGATATGGCTATACTACCTAGTAACTACCGCAGCTTACAAAGCTAGGTCAGTCGTGCATCTCAACCGCACCAGAGAATCGAGATAGCGACTGTAATTTTGTCTCGCGATCATACCGAAAGTATACACAATTGTAGAGTTCTATGAAGTCGAGGTTGTGACTGCTGCGAGCCAATAGCTTAGGTCGCCTGCATCTTACTTATATAAAGTAGTTGCAGCCCGAAATGCCCGAGATAAAGGCGCAACGCGATTGGCTAGACAAAGGGCACAAGGTGTAAAGCTGATTGGCCGTGCAACGCTCCATCAACCTGAGCCATCAACAGCAGCGAACGCTCGGGCATCACACACCGCCGCCCGTGCCATTCTAAGGTGCCATGCAACCTGCATGCAACTGTGCAAGGCTTCCGCCCATGTAGTATACACCGTTAGAAGTGCCCATACGATGTATGCGTTATATGATCGAGGTGTGGTATCTACCAGGGAAGTTCAGCAGACACCTGCCGTTGACCCGGGACCGTCACTAGTAACCGACCCCCGGCACCTGATGCTGATGTTCATGACAGTGTGCCGGGCGCGATGCAAAGCTCATGACCTCAGTGAGCGCACTCAGTGTGCAAATGTCTTGGGTGACACACACAGAGAGACCCGCCAGATGCGACATATGGCAATAACATCACAGGGTCACTTACAATACTTAAAAGACAAAGTGTCTATTGCCCAGATTCCACTGGCAGGAGCCACACACAAAAACTCCCAATGACTGAAGTGACCCAGTGCATAAGATTAGAAATCTACCATATTATTCTACATAGGTGGATACCTAGACACTAAGGAACATGTACAACTGTAAACAAATGCAAGGGGGGCTGCGGAGCCGCCGGTCCCCGACCGGCGGCGTAGCAGCCAAGATTTTGTCAATGATCAACACAGTTTGTGCTGACTGCGCCTCACACTGTATTCAAAAAAGGCGCGTTTACATTTTGTTATGTGTTCCATTGTCTAACTGTTCAAAACCCGTGCGTAGCACGGGCAAGTGCTAGTAATTCATATAGACTTGACTAGTTTTACTGGAACGACACTTTATGTCTCAAGCGCGTGCTAGTTCGTGTGCTGCGAACTATGGGGTAACTTCAACAACATACTCTATAAGCTACGCTTATTAAGCTGATTTTGAGGAGCCTTGGACCTCTCCGTAGATCTTCTGCCGTCCCCACACAGCTTGTTTGTCGGCTGGCATCTTCAACGCGATGAAAGAGGGACTCGAGTTGTGTATTCCACGTTCATACTTGAGAGTATTAGAAAACGGGCGGTGTCGGATACGGTCAAACGCAAGGAGGCGTTACATGGCTGTCCGCGTTGGGCTCCTCTAGCCGCCTAGAAAGTATGCGAAGGCTAGAACGACAAAGATGAGCCTTCACTAGAAGAATGATACTTGTCACCTCGTACTCATGTATATGTTTTTCAGTACTGGCAGGGAGTACATTTGTAAGGTCTTGTAGTCAAATCAAGGGGAAAGCGGGCGGACCTTGTGTGTATCATCGTAGAGAATCCATAGTACAACCTATCAAACAGCAGCTGTCAACCGAGCACCATGTACGGGTCGGCGAATGGATATACTCACTCCACCCGCAATAATGGCACCAGAAATAGGTCCCAAAAAGAGAAGGACATCTCAGCACGAGGTCATGTAACAGTTGGCTTCAGTTCAGGGCGCGACGTCGACGGCCACCGCATGGACCTGTTGCCCTCGTGACGTTATTTGTAAATGTTAGGATCTAAAGCCACTACATGCCTTAAACGGTAGTCGCCGACAACGCAGGCCAAACCATGATCATTACCAACAACATCCGCCCTCCAGTTACGCCGTGCTCGAAGGCGGACATGTACTAAGCATGCAGGCGCTATCAAGACTCGACGGAGCTGGCTTATACGAGTAACTCGCAGATAGCGCGCGACATCGCTCAGTGGGCGGCGAAGTCTTCAGCCTTCAAGTTCCTTCAATCTGCCCGTCTTCAGCAGCTACTTGGCAGCGCTCTCGCATACATTGGAAAAGGCGATATATTCTCTAGACAAATCTATCTCTCAAGCCTGTATGTTATTAACACAGAATGTAGAATATCATCCCGGTCTCATGAAGTCATCACCGCGTCTGATTACCGTCCCTCGAACGAACTCCGATGCGACATGATACGGCGCTGTATCAGATTTTGACATTCTATTTCTCATTGTATAGAGATTGATAGGTGGACCCCTGCATCCTGAGCTCTTGTCTCAAGAATAGTTCACGGCGCCCAAGACATGACATCAAGTACACGGCTTTCGTAGGAATTTGAGATCCCGACAGTGTATATGTGGGTGATACTTTTCCCTTTCTCAAACATATTCGCTTCTTCCTACAAACTCTGCTCACCATTTCATAGATGGTCAACTGCATTCTTTCGCAATTGGTTCTTCTCAACCTCACTGTCCTATCGGTCTATCGGCACTTCTTTCCTTTACCGTGGATGACGGGGACACATCTGTCTTGTATACGGGCACTTGAAAGGAAGATAACTTTACTGATGCCTTGGACCGTACGCTACGTTTAACAGCCGTTATCCCAGGCTCAACAGCTACCTTTAGGTTCAACGGTCAGTGGCCCCCAGTGGAGTCTAAGTCATACTTATACCCCGAGATAGGCTCACAAATACGGGTCCTATGGGTGCTTTAGGCCCGCCTCGGGGGCCTGCATTCCAAGTTTCAGCCTCTATTTGACGTTGGAAGGCAATGCCCAAGATATCCAATTACTATAACAACTCTGGCCAAAACACCCCAGCGAAGTACGTCTACAAATTACTATACTAACACACCTCGCCAACTCTATTTCCACGGGCGAACACACCTTGGTTATTACGAACAACGCCGATTATCTCTGGTTGGACTACTTTGTATACGATTGGCCGAGGTCACGTCAAGCGCGTACTCAGCCTCGTGTCACTCGGTAACTCCAATCACGCTTCAAGAACCGTCAACCGTACCGCTCAGTCGAACCTTCACGTGTGCCTCCCCACCCGAAATGCTGAAGAGTCCCAAGATACTCCTGACAGCTACAGGTTTTCATCATATTCCGCACCAGGAGCCCGAGCGGCATTTCCTCTTTCCAGTGTCGCCTGTAACCGTTCACGTACACTCATCTGAAGTTACCCCATCCCATCCATATGTCACTACAACACAAACTACTCCACAACGTATCCCGGCGTCCTTCAGCAGCCACACTTACCGTCTTTGAGCTCTTCTGCTCTTCTGCAACCCACGTTCAGTACAGGGGCAAACCACTACTGGACCCGCAGCGAACTCCAACTCAAAACACCAAGATTTCGACAACAGCCATTGCCGTGGGCATTGTTGCAGGAGGCATTGCTATGTTGCTAGCACCATGCATGATTGGTTTCATCATGGCACGACCGCGCAAACTATTATGAAAACTGACATCATTCCCTGCATCGTTACTTGAGTAACATTCCCTGGAACCGAGATGAGGATGATTGTTAAGTATAAGCTGTTTCCCAAGCAGAACCGCGTTTCCTACCCGTCACACGATTGATCAGAATTCTTCAACTTTCCAGAGTCTACCTGTAGCATCCTACCTAGATGATCCCGCCACAGCTGTAACTCTTCGTCAGAGACGGAAACAGCCTCATTATTTTCCCCCTATTCCCCATGATGATAGTCCTCCGCCGAGAATCGTTCCAGGTCCCCTCAAATCTTCTCAGAGAGTCTTTACCCGCTAGTGGTCACACAGGTCGTCCAGCACTTTCTATATTTCCGCCGTCGAAGAAGAAGATTGGGCGGATGCGACTTAAATATAGGACCCAGCTCGCTGGTTGTCATCAATGACAAACGAGAACTGGGTTGGATTCAGGTCATGGGGGAACTCCTTCCTCCAGCATACGCATGACATGTGAGCTGTCCAACGCCTATAGGCCGCTTCCAATTCATGAATCTTGGCGCTTTCATGGTGTAGTCGCATACAGCCTTCATCGACACACGGGGCTCTTGGCGACTCATCCCTACCCCGAGGCAGCCTCCGCAGCGAATACAACGAGACGCGGGGGAATGAGTGAGTCTTTGACAGCAGCGGCCGTGCGATTTGAATACCGAAAAAGGTCCCACCCATTGATCTTGCTACAGTATCTCCGCTAGTGTTTTTCTTGGGAAAGCACCTGCAACACAACCTCTTCCTCAATAAATCTCATACTCTCCCCCAGCGTGCCATGGCTTCTGGGCTTGAGTGATACTCCTCCGAGTAGTACCTCTAGTTCATCTCTTGTGATCTACTCTAAGAGTTTGGCTTAAGGCATGTCGAACGGGCATTCGTCCGGAGAATGTAATTACCACCACTCTCTGTGATGCACAAAGGGATACGTGACTTGTTGCCGTATAGCGGTCGGCGTCGATGTATGTCGTTGCGTGTAGGTGGGCTAGGTTGCCTCTGACTGGTGATGACGCTAGACGATCAAATAATTACATACGATGTTGCACAAACTCGGCTTTTTGCGTCGTTATAGGGACGGGGTCTCGACCGACGTAGCTTGATGTTCAATTCAGGACCATCTTCGCATCAAATTGTCATATATGTTCTCTCCTACGACATCAGAAAAAAACAAATGAAGACCTATCCAACGGTCGATGCGAGATTGGGCGAATCAACAGTCGGGTCGTGCAGGGTAGGCGGGTTGGTCATGATATCCCCCCTAGTAAACAGTCGTGTGCGACAGAAGAAGAAGGAATGGCTCGTCGTACGGGATAGACAATGATATTGCTAGAATTATCACGCTTCTTGCATGAAAAAGTCATAAGGTTTGTGAGAAAAACCTAATCCGAGGGTGGAGGTCCACGTGCTGCGTGCCATGAGCTCTCCGAGCGGCTGATGCCGCGCAGATGCACTTGTGGCACGAGCGAGAGCTGCAGACTCGCCCAGGACCGGCCATTTCACGCCCTTTTCGACCCAAGCTCGTTACTCCGAACGATGCTATGGCTGCCGCGACGCCGCTTGTCCCTCCCTTGATGTGACAGGTCCGTGGGAAGGAGCCTGCTGAGGTGGGCTCGTATAAGGTCTGGAGGCCATCGGCGTGTCGTCTGGTCCTAGGGTAGCTCTCCCCGCGTCACCGTGCCGACGCACCGCCACCACCATCCAGTCTTCCTCTGGCACCGCGTGTTTTGATCGGGACTCTTTGGCCCCTGCCACTCTCCTCCCTTTAGACTATGGTCACCAGGCGGTCAAGTGAAAATCATACAAATCATTGCCTTCCTGGGAATCTGCCGCCTCAACTCAACCGCAGTGGCCCGTCATCTCGCTTGCCAGGAAGCGGCTGATGTGTCGTCGAATGCGGAGTCTCTAGCGGAGCGGATTGCCAAGATGATCTCATTGGATTGGCCCAGAGGTGCGGGTGCGCCGTTTCCCAGCGCCGGAGCACTCCCTTCAGCACACTGGATCTGTGGAGGTGTGTATTGGCCATGTGGCTATACTGATGCGGTCTGCTCGTAGAGATTAGCATATGTTCGAGAAACTATTGGTTTTGGAGTAAGATATTTACTGCTCTTGTGTTTATGCTGAACAATATAGTGTCAGCACCTCATTATTACAACCTAAGATGTTTTTCAGCATGGCCGGAAGCGTCTCGCTGTTCCACAGACTATCTGCATAATTATTGAGCCGCATACATACAGAGTTGCCACGAGCTACAGCTCTAGCTTTAATGCCACCACCAAGGTTTCGCGACATGTGAAGCCACACTTCGAGACGCGCACGATCATTCAGGAACAACAGTAGGACACACGCACAATCACGCTAGCGACATGCCGGGACGCCTTATGATCCCTTATATGTACAACCACATATACACTTGTACGTCAGCGTACAGTTTTTGGACTCACACTCCGAACACCAACACTCCTCGGTGCTCACCATGCCACGTGCTTTGTTCAAGGGTTGCCGACTAGTTGTTTGCCGCACTGCTGAAGGGTTCGGAAGTCATACGTAATTTGAGCCTTCGTTGTATTGTGTAGACGACCATGATGATTTAGTAGACGTTTCCAATTATAATTTTGATATTCCAACTGATCACCCATTGTGATTGCATTGGTGCAGCGAATAACATAAATTGATTATTATCATGTAAGGTACGGCAGGGGTAGATTCTTTAGCTAAAGTCTATGGCGTATATGCTTGCTTGTCCGCCCGCACAGCTAATAGCTTTGACCTTTCTAGACATTAGCCACGCACGATGGAGTTGATCTTGCACGGGCTGTTCTCGTGATTCACCATTACTAAGATTAAACTCTATTGCACTCGTCCGTGACACGGCTCCTAGGTTGAGGTCTCGGAAAGTAGGCGTCCTTTGATACTTGCTAGATATCTGGCGAGGTCATACTTTTTTGTTTTTTTTCTGATGAAGCTGGATCTCGGTTCACGTAGCCTGAGAAAGGTCAATTCATTGACTCGTAGTATTTACTAAGGGTGTGAGGTAGATATTGGTACCAAAGTCATTCGCAACATGTCCCGGCATATAAATATTATGGTGGACATTTTGCTATCCGCATGGTGATCATTTATATTGATTAGACAAAAGAAGATGGAGATGAGCCATCTCTCAGAGTGTACCGGGGTGCAGTTATGGATGCATCTCCGCGCTGCGAGATGCTCACAGTAAGGGGACAACTGTCTCGAGCTGATATCGCGATGAGGGACGCCATTTCGGATTTGGCCACGCGTAGGATAATTCATCTTGGGACTAGAACAACGTGTCCGAGAGGTAAGTTACTCGTGGCTTTTCGCATAGGTCGCATTCGACCGGGCAAACGACCTCAAGACCTGATTTTTACGATTTGTAGTCATTCTATTACGATAATGCGTCCTGGGGTAGGGGCGACCAACTATGTGGTCCACACTGTAAGGTCATGCCTACCAACATCGACATCGTAACCCACGCCGCTTAACCCTGGCCATCATTTCTACCTCAGCCGACAAGGCTCATTATCGGAGATGCCCGTGAACTCCCGTTTTATCAGATGGTTTTTTTTTTTTTTTTTTTTTTTTTTTTTTTTTTTTGTTTTTTTTTTTTTGCTTTTGCGTGGTTAGGGTGGGAAGGACGCCGGATTTGACGCATTGCGCCTTTTTTTATCAGGATCAGGAGTGGAGCACGGGGCTGATGCAGCTTGGGGATTCCCGTGACGTACGCCATACCATATCCGCGTAAAGGACACGTGTCGTCGAGCAATGTTAGGAGAAGCCGTGAATGTCCGACTTTAATTGCTCATGAGCGCTATATAAGCCCCAGCCTGCCTATCCTTGTACACTGCTAGAAAATTTTTAATATTTTCGTGATCTATTCTATTGCACGGGATCTACTTCTCAATGGGCTCTTGCCTCCTTTTTCTTTAATACTGCAAACTTAGAGACAGCATAGTTGTGGGAGGAGACGACGCGACACACCATATGTAAGCACACTATGTACAACCGCTTTTTAATACTGTCGCCCCGATAGGACCTGACAATAAGGATGATCACTAGACACTTACTCTCTCTCTGGTTGGATATCGAATTGGAGTTAAGTAAAACAATGAACTCTACGAATGAGAATGTCCCAGATCAGCATTCATTGAATGTACTTGCATTTTATTCACTTACCTCGATAGGTTGTACTGTTCATAGGAGTCATTTGTGTTCGTAGGATATGGAGCTTGGACCTCCTGATAGGGGTCTGGTGTTGCGTAGGCAGGCACAGGACAATTCGTCGGATAGGCTTGGACTGGGGGTGGGCTAGAATGGAGGGGGGAGATCTACAGATGCGGAAGGAAGGGTACCACGGACGATTGATGGTTTGTGTAGCAGCCTGGAGACGGATGTCAGTATCGGGGGTGCGCTGTGTGTATGCCACTTACCATGCATGCATCCGACGAAGATCTGGGGTACCTTGGGAGGAACTCGACGACAAAATCACCGGAAGACTGCCGAGACGGCGAAGGAGAGAGAGCATCCCTGAGTAAGCATGTACCGCTATCTTGGTCATGTACACAGTTTTCTACCAAGCCGCATATAGAGCAAAGGGATGAGGAGTATTCACCCGGTGGTCCGCGAAGACAGCATTTGACAATTGTGTCGTTGATGGAAGAGAAACGGAAGACTGTTCGGTTTGAGTGGGACCTGTAGTGGGCAGAGGCCGTCGAGTGTTGCACAATATGGGCAATAGTTCTGGAGCGTGATGGGGTACACCTCTCTGGAGGAAGGATCGCAGATGCCACTCGTACCCTGTGAAATTTGTGCCTCTGCAACGCATGGATCGAAGGCGTGATTGTTATGCGGATTTGAGATCGAGAGTACACTTCGCAGGTGCTTGCATTCATGATTTCCGCGGCCCCTTGCATTTTGGCAGACTGTCTCCTACACCGATGGGTGTCCACAAGAGGGGCAGGATTACGGCTGTCGATGGATGACCATGAGAATGGAAGGGTGGGGTGATGGTTACCCCTCCGAGGCCACGTCGCGAGGAACGAATAGGTGGGAATAGGTGGCGGACCATGGCCGATACTCATGGAGTGCAATATCGTGGGGGGGTAAAATCCCAGGGACGCATTCAAACTTTCTGATGGCTTGGCGATTGGAACTAAGCCCAAGATGTACAGGTCATCCAATTTTACACCGGCGAACTTGAGATCAGGATTGCTAGGAGTTGAACCCGAAGAACGCTGGGAGCATAGATGAGATAAAGTAGCACTAAAGATTTTGATCAAAATGACCTGGCTAATGGGCGCGCTGCTGGATTAGCATTCCGGTCTGAGTGATGAGTTTGCCCATAGGTCACCGATTTTTTTGAGGAGCTCGCGTTCCTTTGTGTACAGTACATCTGGTTGACGAGCTGCATAGTGCGTGTATCAGTATCTGAGCACGCATTATTACTCTGAAAGCACACACATTGAGGCTCAGGGAATGTTTTTCCACTACCTCGTCGTGTTTTGAGTTGTACCAACACTTTTCCGCGTCCATCACCTTACTTCCTAGACCATTAGCCGCGTCCAGAGCTCTAATGCCCACAACTGCCAGTAGAGCTTCGGATGACGAATATCTTCCGCTTGTCGGTTTCAGTAGGTTGCATCAATATCGCTTCCTTATTCTCGCGGTCCCCTTGGAAGGGTCTGCATTTTAGGTTCGATGATCTGACAAATACATATCAATAGGGTGGATACGAGTGAGAACAAAATTTCCGAACCGCATCGACGAAGCCGTTATCATTTGCGTCGAATGAAATCTCCAGACCGCCCTCTGTGGAAGACATGAAGAGATATTGTCGCCGGCCAATGGAAAGGAAGAGCTAGGAGAGGGTTTGCAGGAAACAGCCCCTACACAGCCCACCATATAAAGAGATGTAAAAGCACATCGTGACCATCGAGGCCATCGAGGCCCATTTTCACCACCAGACAGGATAGCCGCGAATTGTGACTATCCATGCTAGAAACGTCCCGGTAGTGGCAGAGCTATCTAAGCATGTGTTCGACGTTGGATAGCGGAGGATACGGTCCTTTCCCTGCTGGGTGGTCGTAGAGGATTGTGATCGAGTGGTAGGATAGCGCTAGGCACTTATGGACGAGAGCATCTAGAGGCCCCGCGGCGTGGGAGTCCACTCATCAAAAGTTGAGAACAGTTGTGATTGATAAAATCGGCTTGGGCTTAGGTGCGTGAAAGCTATTACAAGGCGAGTCAGACGGAGCGGCCATTACCTTCGGGGTGCGAACGTAAACGTAACCGTGTTGAGGGACTAGACCAGACGGCAGTGACCTATGCAGACGCAACAATTGGGGAGTCGCAGTGTCTGGACAATCCCAAGAACGCCGGGGAAGGCGGCCTACAATGGGAACGGCAAATGAATTGGGGGAGGTACCGGACTCAGGTCGTTGGATGTTGTGTTGACCAACGGGAGAACACAGCCAATAGATTCGGATCCTCACGGTCATTGGATAGTTAATTGACCTTTTCGAGCGATTGCTATCCCAGGGGAGTCGCAGCACGGGATTTCTGTCTGTAAGATAGATCGACGAGTCAGGAACGTGGGTCAGATGATGTGGTGGTGAGCAATATGTTTTGAAGGAGTCGCAGCAGGCCTCACGGCTTCTTATGCTCTTACCACGCCCGGTCACACTGTTCCCGATTTTGCGGTGTCAAGCAGGAAAATCTCCTAGGAAACACGCGAACCACTCACCAGATGCCATAACAATAGTCAATGTTTTGAGGCTTAAAGCAGGATGTTACATTTGAGAAACACTCGGTACACCCCGCGCACGCAAGGGTCCACACTAACAGCACAGGACTCAGAGCGGGCGCACCGAGCACTGCATGATGATGGTGATGGTTCAAGTGCCCGTTTCTTCTCCGGGGTGAACTTAGAGTTTGAAGAAAAAACAGACGCGCGGATGAGAAAAGCCCTTCGTATTTCAACGCTACTACAACCGATGTGCAGGATAAGTTAGATGTATAGGCACTACGTACCATGTGCTTTGAATAGGGTAGGGAGACTTTCCCTTCGCGAATCTCGAATGATAGGTAGATCGCGAGCTCTAAATGTATCGTTCCAAGTACAGACCCAGACAGGACGCACGCCGCCGTGCACCTGGCCTGCAGTTTTTGATGCGCCAAACTGTTGAATTTAACACTCCAGCAGGCTGCCGCTCCGGCACCGACGCTCGCATGCATACGGACTCCCCACCTGACGTTCTCCGGGGAATTTCTACTGCTAACCATAACCGCTGCACCAAAAAAAAAAAACAAAAATTGAAGTATAGAACATATCTGAAGTACGTAAAGCTGAAAGCCAAGACTACTGCCACAGCTCGCTACGCGTCCTGACAGAAGATGAAAAATTATTGAAGACTTGCGCGAGTCCAACGGATTTAGTTCACCCCATTGCGTGCATTCTTAGGGCCAGAGCATCAAGCAAGTATCCAGGGTCCACGATCCGTCATACACACAATAATACATGCGATCTCCTCATGCTAGTAAATCCTTCCATACTGCTTGCTGCTGCGGTGGTCGGGTCGGTAGGGGAAATCCTTGGTAAGTTGGTACTGTTGCAATTTGAGCTGTGATGCTCGAGGAGGACTGTACCAGGGGCGGCACGGGCGGCGGCACGAGCGGGGTGACGATACTGAACCCTGGTACGAGATCGGCGGCGTTGCGGCGGTTTAACGGCAACGAGGCAGTCCTGAGCCTGATGGAGGGGGAGTAGTACACGAGAAGACCAAGGCTTGGCGGAGAGGCGGAGTCGATACTAGATAGCCACCAACGCCGGCATGCGCAGGGCGGGGGGGTAGGAGGGTTGGTTTGCCTTGGGCTCGCGTCAAAACACGACGACGTACCAGGCGGGAAAGGCGTCGCTTGCGGTTGTGTACATAGGAGTATTGGTTTGAGGCTGGCGGAAGGATGGTCGTGGAGGCGCTGATGGTGGTGGATGCGGGTTGGGTATACGAGGGGCCTTTTGGTAGCTATCGTTCAAACATGCTTGAGGTGACGCCCAGTTTTGGGTCCTGCGCCGGAGGTGCCGGATGGAGCATATGATGGCTGCAAAGGGGCAGGGCCGTTGGAGGAGGGAAGTCGGGGGGTGGAGGTAGAAGAGGGTGCACTTTAGACGTGAGAATGCTTTGAGGACTGGCGGTGAACGTTTGTAGTGATTTGTGGGGCATTGGGCTCGGTGTGTCCAAGCACTCTTGACCTAGGGGGGCGGTGGGGGCGGCGCACTCGATCCCAGTGATTGGGGGGGCTCATAGACGAGAACGCGGAGTCTAAGTTACCGAGCGGAGAATGGGGAGGACGGGATAGGAGGAGGTCGGGGGTGGCCTTGGCTTCTCACACCAAAGGGGTGAATCGGTGGGGACGTACGGTTGTTGGACAGATAAGGACGCTTCTGCGTCTCAGCGGATGCAGCTCTATAGACCTGCCGCTCTGGCCGCCACGCTTCCGACAATAAGCACACTTTCGCGGTACCCGCTTCAACGGCCTCAGTACAAGCTGCGGTAAGGCTCGTCGTGCGTAAAACTGAGGCCATTTTCTGTTGATTATGTTCTGCGTGTTCAGGAAAGATTTCACAGTGTCGCACGTGATTACAGTCTGGTGAGATTGCATAATAGAAAAACTGACGTACGGGCCAGGCCAAACTGCCCCCCCTAAAAGGCCCGCGCTTCCAATGTATTCCGTCACGATGCTCGCGAGAGAACCCTTCTTGACTGTGTCCTTCTGTCCGTCGCTCTCTCTCTCCTCCCACTTCTCTTGCCTCTCCAGCGCCACGACCTGCTAGATCCGCTTACATGTTCGCACAACGTTGTGAACTTCCTTTACTAGAGCCACTTGTTCAGGTGATGGTACGATCGACGTGAGACGCTGCTGTTAGTTGTGAGGCAGTATTTGAACTTCTCCAAACTCTCCAGCAAAGAGGTGAGGTCTCCGGCGCCACGGGATTTCTTTCTGTTCACTGGAGTAGAAGATGTGAGACGTCGTCAGCTTTGTACCTTAGATTGGGATGAGATAAGAGTCAACTCCGAAGCCGAGATACAGACGCACCTTCTCCTTGATAATCCTTCAAAACCCATTCCTCTCCCTGGACCAAGAAATCTTGTTAATCGCCCAAAGTGAAGGTCATCTCAGATCAAAATCTCGTGAACCAGCTGAGCTACCTGCACAGGCTCGCTCTGTGCTCGTCGCGGGTCTCACTGGCTACGTCCAGGTCCGAGTAAGTTTTCTGAACCCGCGCCCGCCCTTGGCTGTACTATGCACGGAAGACTTCTTCAACTTCAGGGGACATCAAAAGGCCGATACTTCATCTCTGACCGTAGTTCCATAAAACGACGGACGACCTTGCTGGTCCGATCGCAGTGATGCCGCTTCGAGGGCACTGAAGTTGCGACTTGAGATCCTGGCGGATGGACTTTCGTGAGAGTCGGCTGCTGACAGGGGCCTGGCGTCCAAGATATCGGTCGTATTTGACCCGCAGTCGCCTCGCATTCGCGCGATCTGCGTCGTGTCGAGTTCACGGCTGATTGCCTTCAAGCTCGCTGGTACGCTCGCCTTGAGGCGACCGAAGTTCCGCAAGCAGGCTCACTTCGACGGGGAGGGCTCGCGGCCCTCATGACAATAATGTCCTCACCGCCACCGCCGCACGTCGACGGGGATCTCGACCTCGCCGCCGACCTCGCCCTCCGCAATCGCACGGAAGCGTACAGTCCCTCTTTTTTACGCCTCACAGTGCGGTCGAGCGCACGCTCTGATCTCTGCCTCCGCCTCGTAACCCCGCTATATTATTGTACACCCTCCTCTCTACCTCGCCGCGCACGAGTTTTCGCCTCTCCTGCCGCGCTAATACACGCTCGCGCTCTTTCGTGCACACTGAGCTTGTGGATTAGAGCGCTGGAAGAGGTCCGGCCCAATCACCTCTTTTGCACGTCTGTGGCGCAGCGTGTATACGTTCTTGAATCGAGATGGTCGCCGCAGATAACAATTTCTCGACCATTTTCCTCGATCTGTGGAAGGGTTTCGAAAGGAGCGAGGATGGAGTTTTAGATGAGATCGTTCTCGCGCTGAGCTTCGTTCTTCTTCTCCGTGCAAAGTGCGAGGAGAGCCTTGGTGAGATCCGCCATGCACGGGCCAGCATCTGGAGGGAGATTCGGAGACATTTGGGTAACGAAAAGAGACGCAATAGGAGGAGGCAGTCTTGTTCGCCTCTTAGCTGCGGTTTCTTCGTGCGTGAAGCGGACAAGTGCATCGCATGTTTGCCCGCTGCATCGTCGGCTAAAGCGCGATAGTATTGAGACTGAGCAGTGAAGTACTTTGCCTTCGTCTGCGAAGGGATGTAAATACACATCACGTTGGAACCATAAGAGTGAACCCACGTATGGATCCGGTCACCCAATTTCTGTCAAAGATGCCTTTTCCCCCATGAACTCCTTCACTTCCCTCCGCAAGACCAGTGTATAATAGACGCGGCCTGAGCAGCGATCTTGGAGACCAGAGCGTTCCTCCCCTTCTTCTCGTCCGTGCATTTTCTCGAAAAAGACCTCCGTATGCTTGAGCGGCAGGATGACACCAAACGAGGAACTTGATGACTTCACGACTCAGGGTCCGTCGAAAGGGGCCGTGGAGGAAATTGTCGTTGATATACGTGAGCATACCTGCGCATGTCTTGAAATAGTAAAATGCGCGTCTTGAGTCCTTCTGGGTCCGTGAGCGATTCTGTGAAGCTAGCGATCGGGGGGGGGGGCGGAGTGGGTTGCTGGTGGCTATTTCGAATTAATACACGCTTTCTCATACGCGATGGACGTCTGGGTCGTAAGCTTGTTCGTGAATGCGTCTCTCCAAGGGAAGTTGACACGAATCTCAGCAAATCGCAGCTCGAGCAGCTCAAGCTGCCCAAAAGTACTTGTACACCAAATCCCGAGCTGCGCATAGAAACGTTAATCCCCCAGGTGACCTTGTTCGAAGACGACGTTCGCGTACCAGGTCTATGTCACTCCCAGCACCCTTTGACCGCGTCCTGACGGCATCGGTGTAAAGTTTGCGCATTGCCCGTCGAATAGTTGTCTGGGTCTTCGCCATAGGACTGCGAAGATACCACACGAATGTGACTCGTCCAGTCGACCCTCCTCCGTTGGTTCTTCTTCGGGATCGAGGTCATCGGCGAACTGGTGTGCAGCCAACGCCATTCTGTGCGAATGTTCTGGCTTCGTAGAGGAGAGTACGGTATGCCGAGACGGCGCTGACTGTCGTCGGTGAGAAGGAAAGGCACTTTGGCTGCGCACGCCGGTGAGGAATTTAAAATCTTGGTTATCTACGAATTGCCGTTTAAGGCCACGTCGTCTGGACGGACTCTTGCACTGCTGCGAATCTCGTGAGCCCAGTGTTACCACCAGCCCTTCTTTTCATTTAAATTTTCTCAAATGTTCTTTTTCGGGACGAGCCCGGTCACTGTTCTGAGTTATGGGGCCAAAAAACGCAAGAGAGGGCCATCTCTTGCCTATAACACAAAGAAGAAGACTATCAACTTGAGGCAGATTGAAACCGGATAGCATTAGTTGTTAAGTTTTGGGTCTGCACCCAATTGATGAGGCCTGAGCATAAGGCCGCGAAATGATTGAATGGGGCTATGAACAATATGTGGTAGTGAGAGGTGATATATTGCAGACACCAGGTGGTTTGTCAACTTGCAAAATCGTACCTACTACACTAGCTAATAAAGATGCTGAGTAATGTGGTCGCCCCTTGCTATAGCCTTGTTTACCATCGAGGCATACTACTTATATGATGACAATTGTGCTAAATTAGTGCCACTACTACAGTCTACTGGGTGATGGACGTGCTCGACGATATGAGTCCATCGCCAATTGAGTGGGTGGGCCGCATATTTACTTCATATCCGACGGCGCATAACTTGTCAGCCTGTGTCATGAGGCAACTAGGGTTCTCGGTTGTCGAGTGGTTTTATTCCTAGTTGCCTCCACGGATATCCAAGAGTGAGAACCGAGCAACGAGGACATCACTCTGAACACATGTTTAAGGCTGCCCACCGTTCCTCTTTTTTGGTTTCCCATTTGATCAGAACGTAAACACCTTCGTGCAGGAATTCTTGTGAGCATTAGCAAGGACAACGAACGTGTAATTTCGAGATGTGTATAGATGTTGTCTCAAACAAATACCACTCAAAGGTTCGCCGCACATAAATTAACTTATCCAGAAAGATTCAGACTGACACTAACGGCTAGGGGGGTGTTAGGAACTACAACACGTCCTTACACTACATATGAGGAAATCGATACATCCTCCAGCAATTCAATACACAAAACCATGGATTTGTTTCATGCAAGGACTCAGTTCTCATGACTAATTTGTCTCCAAAAACCACGGCAATCACTG